>JAODAL010003697.1:0-52500 GCA_025379985.1 Phyllomedusa bahiana
GTTAAAGGCTTTTTTAAAAGTCTGGGATGACAGAGAAGGGGGTGGCTTTTTTAGAAAATAGGTTGTCAAGAGTAAGGGGGTGGGTTTTCTAGAATAGGTGATGCACGTTTAAGGGGTTAATCTAGAAATACTGGGGATTTCCAAGTAAAAGGGGGGGAAAGGTACCGGGGGGGGTTTCTAGAAAGTACTGGTGTGTACAGGGAAAGGGGGTGGGTTACTAGAAAAGAAATGGTGATGTCACCCCGAGTAAGGGGGTTATCAAAATACTGGGAATGTCACAGAGTAAGGGGGGGTTTTAAATACTGGGGGTCCCCAGATAAGGGGGGGTTTTAGAAAGTACTGGGTTTCACATAAGGGGGGGGTTATCGAAAGACTTGATGTACGATTTAAGGGGTTGGGGTTATTAGAAATACTGGTTGTCACAGAGTAAGGGGGGGTAAACAGAAAGAAGTATGCACAGAGTAAGGGGTGGGTTTTTAGAAAATACTGGGAAAACACAGATAAAGGGGGGGGGGTTTAGAAAACGGGGATGTCCAGAGTAAGGGGGGGGGTTTTTAAAAGTATTTATGCCAGAGAAGGGGGTGGGTTTTTTAGAAAGTACTGGTGATGTCACAGAGTAAGGGGGTGGGTTATCTAGAAAGTACTGTGATTCCCACAGAGTATGAGGGGGTGAGATCTAGAAAGTACTGGTAATGTCACAGAGTAAGGGTATGGGCTTGTTTAGAAAGTACTGGTGATGTCACAGAGTAAGGGGGTGGGTTATCTAGAAAGTACTGGTGATGTCACAGAGTAAGGGGGTGGGTTATCTAGAAAGTACTGGTGATGTCACAGAGTAAGGGGGTGGGTTATCTAGAAAGTACTGGTGATGTCACAGAGTAAGGGGGGGTGAGATCTAGAAAGTACTGGTAATGTCACAGAGTAAGGGTATGGGCTTGTTTAGAAAGTACTGGTGATGTCACAGAGTAAGGGGGTGGGTTATCTAGAAAGTACTGGTGATGTCACAGAGTAAGGGGGGGGTATCAGAAAGTACTGGTGATGTCACAGAGAAGGGTGGTGTTACTAGAAAACTGGTGATGTCACAGAGTAAGGGGGGTGAG
Organism: Phyllomedusa bahiana; assembly: GCA_025379985.1. Classification (NCBI taxonomy): domain Eukaryota; kingdom Metazoa; phylum Chordata; class Amphibia; order Anura; family Hylidae; genus Phyllomedusa; species Phyllomedusa bahiana. The sequence continues at coordinate 1,098 of JAODAL010003697.1, forward strand.
ATCTAGAAAGTACTGGTAATGTCACAGAGTAAGGGTATGGGCTTGTTTAGAAAGTACTGGTGATGTCACAGAGTAAGGGGGTGGGTTATCTAGAAAGTACTGGTGATGTCACAGAGTAAGGGGGTGGGTTATCTAGAAAGTACTGGTGATGTCACAGAGTAAGGGGGTGGGTTATCTAGAAAGTACTGGTGATGTCACAGAGTAAGGGGATGGGTTATCTAGAAATTACTGGTGATGTCACAGAGTAAGGGGATGGGCTTCTTTAGAAAGTACTGGTGATGACAAAGAGTAAGGGGATGGGTTATCTATAACGTACTGGTGATGTCGCAGAGTAAGGGGGTGGGTCATCTAGAACGTACTGGTGATGTCACAGAGGACGGGGGGTGGGTTATCTAGAAAGTACTGGTGATGTCGCAGAGTAAGGCGGTGGGTTATCTAGAAAGTACTGGTGATGTCAGAGTAAGGGGGTGGGTTATCTAGAAAGTACTGGTGATGTCACAGTCAAAGCTAAGGGTTATCTGGGGAGGACTAGTGATGTCACTGAGTAAGGGGATGGGCTTCTTTGGTGATGTCATCTAAGGAGCTGAGCTTACTAGGAAAGGTGATTTCACATATCAAGGACCATGGTTGCCTAGGTATAACTGAGGAAGTGGGGTGAGAGACAGTGTCCCTTTAAAGCACTTGTTACTAGGGGGTGCTTAGAGTTAGGGCTTGTTCACATCACGTTTTGCCAATCCTCTTTTGGATCTGTTCTGAGCAAGCAAAGCGGATCGGCATAACGGATCTAACAATTGTCAGTGTGATTCACATTGCTGTCAATGGCAAAAGCGCATTGTCGTTCTCACGGAAGATCGCCGATGCGCCTTTGAGCGCTCTCCTGCGCTTTTCGGATCCGCTTTAAGAATTGACATGTCAAATCTTGCGTTCTATGCAAGTGAAAGCCCATAGGGAATAATGGAGTGCGCTTTTGGCACCTGTCCAAAAGTGCTACACACTGTGAGTACGTATTGGCAGGTACGTATGTATTACATTATTATATCAGTAATCAATTATTAATTATTAGTTTAATTTTAATATTATTAATGATTATTAACAATTAGTAATGTATAAATAATAAGTGTTATTAAAGATTCATAATAAATAAGTGTTATTAATTAGTCATTATTAATTAATAATTAGTCATTATTAATATTTATAATAATCATTAATCACTAATAATTATTGATGATTAATTATTATTAACAATTAATAATTAATTAATTACTACTAATTTCTAATTAATAAGTAATACATATTAATTATAAATAACTAGTAATTATTAATAATTACTGATTAATAATAATTACAATTATTAATAATTATTAATAATTATTAATTAATAATAAATTAATAGTTATTTAACTACCCCTCCCCCTAACCCTACCCCTAACCCCTACCCCTAACCCCCAACCCTACCCCTACCCCTAACCCAAACCCCTAACCCAACTCCTACCCCTACCAGTAACCCTACCCCTAACCCTAAGCCTACCCCTAACCCTACCCCTAACCCAATCCTACCCCTAACCCTAACCCTACCCCTAACCCTACCCCTAACCCTACCCCTAACCCTACCCCTAACCCAACCCCTAACCCAACCCTGCCCCTAACCCAACCCCTAACCCAACCCCTAACCCAACCCCTAACTCTACCCCTAACTCTACCCCTACCCCTAACTCTACCCCTACCCCTAACCCTACCCTAACTCTACCCCTAACCCTACCCCTACCCCTACCCCTAACCCTACTCCTAACCCTACTCCTACACCTACCCCTAACCTTACCCCTACCCCTAACCTTACCCCTACCCCTAACCTTACCCCTACCCCTAACCCAACCCCTACCCCTAACCCAACCCCTAACCCTAACCCTACCCCTAACCCAACCCCTACCCCTAATTCTACCCCTAATGCTAACCCTAACCCTACCCCTACCCCTAACCCTACCCCTAACCCTACCCCTAACCCTGCCCTTAACCCTACCCCTAACCCTGCCCTTAACCCTACCCCTAACCCTGCCCTTAACCCTACCCCTAACCCTGCCCTTAACCCTACCCCTAACCCTGCCCTTAACCCTACCCCTAACCCTGCCCTTAACCCTACCCCTAACCCTGCCCTTAACCCTACCCCTAACCCTACCCCTAACCCTACCCCTAACCCTACCCCTAACCCTACCCCTAACCCTACCCCTACCCCTACCCCTACCCCTACCCCTACCCCTACCCCTAACCCTACCCCTAACCCTACCCCTAACCCTACCCCTAACCCTACCCCTACCCCTAACCCTAACCCTACTCCTACCCCTACTCCTACCCCTAACCCTACCCCTACTCCTACCCCTAACCCCACCCCTACTCCTACCCCTAACCCCACCCCTACTCCTACCCCTAACCCCACCCAGAACCCTCCCCCTACCCCACCCCTAACCCTACCCCTAACCCTACCCCTAACCCTACCCCTAATCCTACCCCTAACCCTACCCCTAACCCTACCCCTAACCCTACCCCTAACCCTACCCCTAACCCAACCCCTAACCCTAACCCAACCCCTAACCCAACCCCTACCCCTACCCCCTAACCCTAACCCTACCCTACCCCTAACCCTACCCCTAACCCTACCCCTAACCCTACCTTAACCCTAACCTTACCCTACCCCTAACCCTAACCCCTAAAACTAACCCTAACCCTACTCCTACCCCTACTCCTAACCCTACCCAAACTCCTAACCCTACCCCTAACCCTACCCCTAACCCTAACCCTACCCCTAACCCTACCCCTACCCCTAACCCTACCCCTAACCCTAACCCTAACCCTACCCCTAACCCTACCCCTAACCCTACCCCTACCCCTAACCCTACCCCTACCCCTAACCCTAACCCTACCCCTAACCCTAACCCAACCCCTAACCCTAACCCTAACCCTAACCAAACCCCTAACCCTACCCTTACCCCTAAACTTACCCCTACCCCTAACCCTACCCCTAAAACTAACCCTAACCCTACTCCTACCCCTAACCCTACTCCTAACCCTAAACCTAACCCTACCCCTAACAATACCCACTAACCCTACCCCTAACCCTAACCCTACCCTAACCCTAACCCCTAACCCTACCCCTAACCCTACCCCTAACCCAACCCCTGACTCTACCCCTAACTCTACCCCTAACCCTACCCCTAAACATACCCCTAACCCCTTACTCTACCCCTAACCCTACCCCTAACTCTACCCCTAACCCTACCCCTAACCCTACCCCTACCCCTAACCCTACCCCTAACCCTACCCCTAACCCTACCCCTAACCCTACCCCTAACGAAACCTCTAACCCTAACCCTACCCCTAACCATACCCCTAACCCTACCCCAACCCCTAACCCTACTCTTAACCCTACCCCTAAACCTAACCCTACCCCTAACTCTACCCCTAACCCTACTCCTACCCCTAACCCTACCCCTAACCCTACCCCTAACTCTACCCCTACCCCACCCCCTACCTCTACCCCTAACCCTACCCCTACCTCTAACTCTACCCCTAACCCAAACCCCTAACCCTACCCCTAACTCTACCCCTAACCCTACCCCTAACCCTACACCTAACTCTACCCCTAACTCTACTCCTAACCCTACCCCTAACCCCTTACTCTACCCCTAACCCTACCCCTAACCCTAACCCTAACCCTACCCCTAACCCTACCCCTAACCCTATCACTACTCCTACCCGTAACCCTACCCCTAACCCAACCCCTACCCCTAACCCTACCCCTAAATCTACCACTAACCCTACCCCTAACCCAACCCCTAACTCTACCCCTAACCCTACCCCTAACCCTACCCCTAACCCAACCCCTAACTCTACCCCTAACCCAACCCCTAACCCTACCCCTAACCCTACCCCTAACCCCTAACTCTACCCCTAACTCTACCCCTACCCCGAACCCTACCCTAACCCTACTCCTAACCCTACCCCTAACCCTACCCTTACCCCTAACCCTACCCCTAACCCTACCCCTAACCCTACCCCTAACCCAACCCTTAACCCTACCCCTAACCCAACCCTAACCCTACCCCTAAACCAACCCTACCCCTAACCCTACCCGTAACCCTACCCCTAACCCTACCCCTAACCCAGCTCCTAACTCTACCCCTAACTCTACCCCTAACCCAACCCCTAACTCTACCCCTAACCCAACGCCTAACCCTACGCCCATCCCTACTCCTAACCCAACCCCTAACCCTACCCCTAAGCCTAACCCAACCCATAACCCAACCCCTAACCCTACCCCTAACCCAACCCTTAACCCTACCCCTAACCCAACCCCTAACCCTACCCCTACCCCTAACCCTACCCCTAACCCTACCCCTACCCCTACCCCTAACCCTACCCCTACCCCTACCCCTAACCCTACCCCTAACCCTACCCCTAACCCTACCCCTACCCCTAACCCTACCCCTAACCCTACCCCTAACCCTACCCCTAACCCTACCCCTAACCCTAACCCAACCCCTAACCCTAACCCAACACCAAACCCAACCCCAAACCCAAACCCCATGGAATAGGTTAAATTAAGAGATGATAGGGTTAAAATGGAAAGGCTTTGAAAAACGAATCCGAAAAACGCATCCAAAAAACGCATCAGCTGTTACGTTTTCTGGATCCGCTATTTGGATGCAGTTTTCTTTAGTCAAAAACGGATCCGTAAAATGCATCAAAAAAGGATCCAAAACCTTGTGTGAACAAGCCCTTAGTCTTAGTGTTAAAAGCATTTGAGATGTTCCTAGGAGTACCTGACTCTGAACCTTCAGTATTGGTGCTCATTATTCATACTTACGCATGTGTGTGAGGGCGTATGGATCTAGATCCTGCAGATTTTGACTTGTAATGAGTGGCATTCGGACTAGCTACTCTACATAGCAGGGAGTCTACCGATATGTTGGTTCCACTAACCGTACTACAGCAGAAGACATTGCCTGATATTCCCATCTGTCATGTTGTTTCCGTGCTGCCAACAATCAACTCTGTACACTTATTATAAAATCCTCTATTGGCAGGGAAGCCTATTGACAAGAGCAGCACACTCTGTACCATAACACAGTGACGTACTGCTAGGAAGCCTGCCATTCAGCTCCACTTATAGAAAGGGCTTGTATTTGTAAAAATGGAATTACCAAAGGGAAAAAAAAGAATATATATAAATAAATATATATATATATATAAACAATATATGGTTATGCACATCCCAAAAAAACATTTTTGAAAAAAATAACATAGGTGCAACACTGTGCGGCTGTAGTATACATACATATTCCAATAACAGTGGCAAAACTATAAACTAGTGCACTATCAAAGGACATAGTAATTTTGAAAAAAGCATTTCTGCTATCTAGGATATATGAAAAGTTTTTTGAGGTTCTCAGTTCACATTTTTGATCAAAACTGTTTAAAGAGAACCTGTCACATAGATTATGCCCCCTTTCTGAGGACAGAACAAGCTAGTGACGACCTCGTTTCCAGCGCTTGTCCCTTATCTGAAATGCTGTCTTTTTTGTTTTTTAAAAAATGCCAAATCTCGTTTTCAGCCAAAGAGGTCATTCCAAAGCTTTCAAAGATCGTTTTTTTAAAAAACCCCGCCCACCGACTACCCCCCCACCTCAACGAAAAACATTACTTTGAAGGGTAGAAACAGTGAAAACTGTCATGGGGGGGGCTACCTTTGGGGGAGGAGCTGACACCTACTCATGAATAAGATTGAGGGAAAATGCTCAAAACTCTGCATCTTACGAATAAGGGGCACTGCGGGAACCCTTGTCGGCTCAAAAGGGGGGGCATAACATGTACATTTTCCCTTAACCACCCCAACTTAAACGGGCCCCCAAAGGGCAGTGGCCCAACAATTGTTAACACAATTTTACCTCTCAAGGGCTCTTTTCAACTCCAATCTCAGGGGAAGGCACCAACTTTTGAAACACTCACGGTTAAAAAACCTTTTAAAAAGGGGGGGGTTTTGGTGTCAAAAAAACAAAATGGGGCAGCCATTTTCCCTCCAAACTAAAACAAGAAACAATATAGGGTTATCCCACCAAAAAACTTTTTTGAAAAAAATGAACATGGGTGCAACACTGGAGGGCTGTATATACATAAAATTTTCCAATAACACCAACTAAAACAAACACATCAAAGGGGACTGGGAAATTTTTTGAAAAAAGCATTTCTCATCTGGGATAATCCTTGATAGCAAAAATGCTTTTTTCAAAATTCCAAACCCCTTTTATACTCCATTTATAGGGGCCCATTTTTTTGGAATATTAATCCCCTAAAAAAATACCCCAAGGGGGAAATTTGCTTTAAAATTTAAAAAGGGAAACAAAATTTTTACATAGTTAGTAGGGTTGAAAAAACCGCCTTTGTTCATGCTGCAATCAAATACAAACCAAGGCAAATGTTCTCAGTATTCCTTTTAATCCCCCAAAAAGCAAAATCGGATGTTTTTAAAAAGTATTTTGTGCCGGGGATTTATAAAGATTTATACATATTGCACTTGTTGGAGGACCTTCTGGGCTGGGGTTTAAGGGAAAATGCAGGTTTTTTAGTTTTGGGCCTATTAGAAATACAGAGTAGGGGATTTCAAAAGGGATAAAGGTAGCTTTGCTTTTGCCATGGTCTCTGAAATTTTAAGGGCCCTTCTGCCACATAAAAACACTGGTGTTAGAAATGCCACACAATATGCCAAGGACCCTATAACAGAATTTGTTTTGTGTCCCAAGAGCTTCAGGTTATTCTCCCTTAAACAGATAAAAAAATAAGGAGGGAACCTATCAAGAGTTAAGTCATGCAAAACCCTAAGTCGCAAAACCCAAAAACGGACAATTTGGAGCAATGCCACACCTAAAAAAAAAGGGAATTTTTTTCGTAGACCTGTTTCTTTACCTAGTTTGCATATAGGGCCAAAAGTCCCATACATCATTTACTTTATATTGGGGGCCTTCACCAGTATCCTCTAGCGATCACTGTATCAATTCCGCATAGTTCACCTATCCTTTTATTTTCCATCAGCTTTATGCAAAAAATCTTCACCCTGGCGGGGTAAGAACTCATTTTCTGAAAATCTATAACAATCCAATTATCTGATAAAAATATCCACAGCTCGTCAGTTTTAATGGTCAGAACAAGCTATAAAAATGTTATCAATGCAATATAAAAAGGTAGAAAATTAGATTTCACCTCATTGTATTTAAAATTGCTTTTAAAATTAAAGGACTGGTTTTTCAAAATAAATGGTTGGGGAAATTTTATTTGATTAATTTATCGTAAATAAAACCCGTTCATAAAACAATTGCTATGTATAGACATAGAGGAAAGAGGTCCCCAATTTTGATTAATATCCGGGTTTAAAATTTTTAAAAAATCTTTTTTTTAAAATTACCTATGAACAAGAAGTAACAAATATAAATACTGCCTTCCTAGGGCCGGAACGAAAGGGTAGGCAGATTTTGGGGGATTTTGCCTGGGCCCCTCCCTCTTCCTGTCCCCCAAGGGGGGGGGAGGCAGAGGCCCCAACCCCCCCGGGCTCCAGGCCGGGGGGCCTGGGGCCTGAGGCGCTGGGGTCCCGTATGTGTGTCCCCAGGACGCACATTTCATTTTTCGGGCCCCTGGGAGCAAAAGAGCGGGCGCTCCTTGGGCCCGCAGGGCCCGTGTCCCACCCAAAACCCAAATTGGGGCCGCCAGGCCTCACAAACCTGAGGACCCCACCGCGCCCCCCCCGTTTCCTTTTTTAGTTGGGGACGGCGCGATTAAAGACCTCATCACGGGCCCCTGCCTGTCCTCGGGCCGCCCCAGGGCCATAGACTGTGCCCCAGGAGCTTCCGGGGGAGCCCCGGGGGCTGGTTTAAAAAAGAGGGCAGAAGAGGACGCGCAACCGGGAACAGTTTAAAGGGAAAAATTTTACCCTGAGAAATGCCCCTATAATTTTTGCCTGCCTGAGCCCCTAATATCCCCCCTGGGCCAGGGGCCCCCAAAACCCATATTTCCTCCAAGGCCCCCATATCCTTTTATGTCTGCCTGAGCCCCTAAATATTCCCTGCCTGACCCCGATATACCCCCGCCCCGAGCCCCAAAAACTATATTGGGCCCGCCTGAGCTCCTATATCTATAAAACCGCCTGACCACATAACACCTGCCCGAAAACCCCTTATAGCCCCCTGCCTGAGCCCCTATTTAAATGCCTGCCTGACCCCTAATCAAAAGTAATGCCGCCGAGCCCTAATCTATACGCCTGCCTGACCCCATATCTTAAAATCCTTTTCCTTAGCCGTAAAACTATATGCCCTGCCTGAGCCCCCCCATATACCCCTTTCCTGAGCCCCTATTAAACTATATGCCTTGGGCCTGACCCCTACATCTATAGGGCCGCCTGAGCCCCTTTAAAAACCAAAAAACCCCAAAACCCTAAGGGCCTTTATAAAGCCAGGTTTTTGTGGCCAAACTGGCCCCGAGGTTAGGCATGACGTTTTTTAAAAATTTTGGATTTTTCTCACCTCTGCTACCCAATGTCACCCCGCTCAACGGTGTTCACAAGGGGGCCCTTTTTTGTTCAGTTTCTATGAATTAGGGGGGCGACGCCCAATAGTTTGGCCCCCGGGGCCCTTACTAACTAGTACTTTGCTAAAAAATAAGGCCCCCTCCTGTTTAAAAGGTGGGGCTCCACCAGACAGATGAAAAAAGGGAGTTATTCCCTCTTTCAGAAGCAAAAAGGGTTAAATGATGAGGAAAAGGAAACAGGTTTTTTAAAAAATGTTGGGATAGAGGTTTTTAAGGGTTTTGATATAATAAAAAAGTTTTCGTTTTTTGTGGTTTAATAGAAAAGAAGAACTGAAAGAGTTTTAAAATTTGCCTATTTGGGAAAAAAGTAAATATCATGGGCCCGGGAAAATCCCCAGATCTTTTTTCCCATTGGGGGAAAAAATTTTTTGGGCAATCATCAAGAGACCCCGGGGACAAAACAAAAACCAACAAATTGTGACAAAAAGTAACTTGAATTTTGCAAGAATGGGACTGGGTTAAAACAGTCAGATTTGCTTTCCCCGAAGGTGATTTTAAGCTTCCAGGGGGGAATTTCAGATCCTGAAAAGAAAAGGGCCCCAAAACGCAAATAAATTTACTTGCTGCAATTTTTAAAAACCCTTCAAAAGGGGCCCAAAAAAAGCTTTTTTTAAACAAAAAAAAGATTGCACTTGTATTTCTTTATGTTATAAAAACATTTTGAAAAAACACACCCAAAAAACCCAAGGGGAAAAAGATCAGGGGAAAATTAATAATTTTGTCATTCTCAAAAACTTTTGGCCATGACTGTATTTTACCTGCCTGAGCCCCTATAATTCTAAATGCCGGCCTGAGCCCCTATATACACCTGCTAGCCCCCATCTCTATACACCCGCCTAACCCCCAAATACAAACCGCCCTTTGCCCCCCCATCTCTAAAAACACCGTCTGAGCCCCTATATACACCTGCCTAAACCCCCCAATACACCTGCCTGAGCCCCTAATCTTAGAGCCGCCCGAGGCCCCCATAACTATATGGCCCTTTCCCCGAGCCCCCTTTTTTCTAAGCCTGCCTGAGCCCCTATATACCCTTGCCCGAGCCCCCCATATCCCTAGCCTTTCCTGACCCCCATATCTATAAGCCTGCCTGACCCCTAATCCCATATGCCTGGGCCCAGCCCCAAAAAACTATATGCCTGCCTGAGCCCCTATATCTATATGCTTGCCTGAGCACCTATATCTATATGCCTGCCTGAGCCCCTATATACACCTGCCTGAGCCCCTATCTCTATATACCTGCCTGAGCCCCTATATCTATATGCCTGCCTGAGCTCCTATATATACCTGTCTGAGCCCCTATCTCTATACGCCTGCCTGAGCCCCTATATCTATATGCCTGCCTGAGCCCCTATCTCTATACACCTGCCTGAGCCCCTATATACACCTGCCTGAGCCCCTATCTCTATACACCTGCCTGAGCCCCTATATACACCTGCCTGAGCCCCTATCTCTATACACCTGCCTGTGTGCCCCTGTATAACTGCCTGAGTGCCCCTATATTTATATACCTGCCTGTCTAAGGGGACAATATATACCTGATACTGATGGGGACCTATATAGCTTCCTATCTGAGGGGACGTATATACCTATAATTAAGGAGTTACTGGAAATGTGAGAATTCTAAGATATTTGTCTCCAAATCTGCAGGGACGAGTATTGGCCGGGAGCAATCAGCATGAAGGTGTGAACCGGATGGAGAAGAAAAGGGGAAGTGAACGACGCTGATCAGAAATGATGTCTCCTGTGAGTCATTAAATGTAACTGCAGTGTAATCACTTATATTTCTGCACAGCATCTACTTACAACTAGTATCTACCACTATATGGTCACTGTATGGCGGTAATATACGTCTTCAGAGCCTGTGTACAGCTGATAGTCACATGTGGGGGTTGCGTTTGGTCAGGGTCTGGCAGGATTATTTGATCCTTAAGTAGTAATAGTTTTTGGTCTTGGGTTTTGTAGAAGTGTTTTTAGTAACAATCATTTGTCTGGTATATTTGCTCCATGTGTAGGTGTATGTTTTGGTGACTGTTTAGGGGTATTACACTGTCATACGGAGGGGAGCGATTTTGAAAAAGCAAATTTGTCATCGCGGATTTTCATTGTGCACTGACTGCTGAGGAGATGGGCAGGAGCTATGTGGAATATGCAGAAAGTTAGTGACAGGACCTGACACAGGAGCAAGAGGAATTAGTGTGGGGGGATGCAATTTCTTGGGGAGCGAGGGGGGGGGGGCGCCATTGGCTGTACTCGCCTAGGTCACCAAAATGCCTTGTCTGGGCCCTGCTGCCTCCTATGACCAAGAATATAACTACTATAATACTGCCCCCTATTTACAAGAATATAACTACTATAATACTGCTCCTCTGTACAAGAATATAACTACTATAATACTGCCCCCTACTTACAGGAATATTGCTACTATAATACTGCGCCTATGTACAATAATAAAACTACTATAATACTGCCCCATGTGCAAGAATATAACTACTATAATACTGCCTCCTATGTACAAGAATATAACTACTATAAACTGCTCCTAGTACAAGTGTAACGGCGGGTGGGGATCCGCCGGATCACCGCAAGCGAGGGTGGAAGCCCACCCCAGGGAACAAATCTAATAGCCCCCGGGTTCACCAAGCCCGCCCAAAGGGGGATGGTTTGCACGGCGTGAGGCCCCCCAGTCGTCCCCCCAACGTACTGCTTGCGGTGGCAGCCGAGTGCATCGAGGTACAGAAACATAGTCCGGGAATCTAGTCGGGGGAGGGAGAAGTCAGGGGAGGGGGCAAAGGTTTCAGTCGGGAAAAAAAAATACAAGAGGTCTGGACACGGAGGGGGAGAACACACTTTGGGAACCTTTAACTAAGGCACGAGGCAACATAGATCCAGCAGGGAAGTGACTTGGTGCAAAACTTAAATAGGGACAGCGCCCCGGCAATTACCCAATTACCGGCGCACTGTCCCCTTTAAAAGAATGTGAACGAGCCGCATAGGCGGTTATTTCGGGCGCGTCATACGCATACCGTCCGGCAGGAGAGACCGGACGGGAGCAAGGCCAGGTGAGTGGATTGGACCGGTTAGGCGCTACGACCGCTTAGCGATCCGCGGGGCCCCCCGTCCGCCGTGGAGAACCAACCGAAGGTGAACGCCGGGTGCGAACGGCGGTCCGAACCACGACCCGCGGCGCAACTGTTACAGTACCCCCCCCCCCCCATAGTGGCACCCCTACACCTTTTTAGGGACCGCAGAAATCTGAGATGAGGTCCCAATTCAGGATATTGGATACTCGCTCCCAGGATCCTCTCCTCAGGTCCGAAGCCCCTCCAATCCACGAGGAAGAAACGGTCTCCCTCCTGACCGTTTTCATATTTAAAATGTCCTTTACTCATGATGTCAGTGATCGCGACAGGGGAATGGCCTTCACATTCATCCGAGAGAACCGGTTCCGCACCAAGCTTAATGTATGACACATGAAATGCGTTGTGGATCCCGGAGAGATGGAGGCAGAACAGAGCTTATGTGTATGGTCACAGGGTATTCAACTGCCGAAGAACCTTGAAGGGTCCGAGAAGCGAGGCCCAATAAAGACTAGGGACTTGCAGGCGCAACTAATCTTGAAGAGAGCCAAGCAACTTGGTCCCCAGGGAGAAACGTCCGGGCAGTCTCCTCCTTTTTTTCCCGCCTGAGACTTCATACGGCAGTCAGCCGAAATAGAGAAATGTCGCGCGCACCGCCCAGAATGGCCTTATATCCCGAACCTGGTCATAGACAGCGGGCATCAATCCGAGTTAGGAGGCAGGGGAAGTGGGGGGGGGGGGTGGCGGGTGGCGGCCATATTACTCCAAAGAACTGGGAAAGAACGCCGGCAGCATCCGAGTCCCGAAGGTTTAAATGCAAATTCGGCCCACGGGAGCAGCTTGGTCCAGTTGTCCTGACGTCTGGAACACAAAGTGACGCAGTATTCTCCCCAGAAAATCTGGTTCAACCCTCGTCCACCTACCCGTATTGACTGAGGGTGATAGGCCGATGACAAGTCCAACTTTGACTTGCAGAAGGGAGCACAAACGCAATGTCAAAACGGGAAACCAATTGAACACCCGCGTCGAGATATGTTGAGGGCAGTCCATGAAGCCGAGAAGACATGCCGTAATAAAGACAAGCCAATTAGGGGCAGCACGTCAGGCAAGGGAGAGCACACAGTGACATCTTTGAGAACCCGGTTCTGTCACCACCCAGATGACCGAAATCCCAGAGAGAAAGGTAGATCGTACGAAAGTCCATACACTATGTGCGTCAAAGGGATCAGGACACAGGCAGAGGATGCAAAGGCAAGCGGGCCTTGCGAGGGACCTTGTTCCAAGCACAATGTGAACCCAGTGCGAGGTGTAGTCCCTTGACAACCTGTGCTAGAGACGGCCACGCAGTAGTGCCCGCGAGATCAATGCATAATACTTTCCGAGCTCCGGGATGAGACCAGCCCCCACCAAGGAGCTATTCCCCCACCACCAGAATCTTCCTCCTGAGTGCCAGCGCACGTACGTCTTGCCCGTAGGGATGTTATGGAGACCTGCAGGAGCCACGAGACCCACCGTTCGGGGGAAATTATGTGTTGTGACACGGGTTCTTCACCGACCACGTCCGAGGCACGAGAGAGGGCTTCCGCCTTGACATTCTTCTCAGCAGGCCGGAAATGTATATGAAAGTCAAACCGAGAGAAAAAAAGAGACCACCCGGCGCTTGGCGAGGTGATTAGACTTGGCCGTCAGAAGAAACAACAAATTTTTGTGGTCCGTAAAGATGTTGATTGGATGACAGAGCCCCCTCCAGCAGATGTCGCCACTCCTCTAGGCCAACTTGATGCCAAGAGTTCCCGGTCCCCAATGGCATAGTTTTCGTCAGCCGTCGAAAAAGGTCTTATTGAGAAGAACCCACATGTTAGAAACCTTTGCCTTTGAGATTTTTTTTTTTTTTGCTTCTCTCTTGAAGGACCGCCCCAACCCCCAGGAAGAGGCATCCACCCTCCCGAGGAGAACGGCCTCTCGGAAACAGGCCGGACCAAGACAGAGCGTGAGAAGGCGTATTAGATCCCACAAACGCCCTCTCGGCTCCGGAGGCCCGCCCTCTCGGATCGCATTCTTCCTAGTAAGGGCCACGAAAGGAGCCACCAAGGGTGGAGAGTGGGGAAAAATATTGTCGGTAATAGTTCGCGGAAGCCCATGAAGACCGCTGTATTGCCACGAAGACACCCGACATGAGGGGCCACTGCAGTTACCGCGGGAGAGTTTTTGCTGGGTCCCCTCTTTAGGCCTTGGGCCGTAGACTATGTAGCCAGGAAAGTAGGCTGGATCTGATGAAATAAGCATTTTCTCCAGCTTGGCGATAAAAAGGGGGGCAGTCCGTTTGCTGCGACAGACGTTGCAGAACATGACGTACTTGAACCCGGTGAGTCCGAAGATCAGGGGAGAAAATCAGGATGTCATCAAGGTAACACAATGACACAGGTGACAAGAGATCCCGGAAGACATCATTGACGAGTCTTGGAACCCGCTGGAAGCGTCTACAGAGCCCAAAGGGCATCACGAGATACTCCAAAATGGTCCAGTCTCGGGTAATCTAAACGCCGTCTTCCACTCATCCCCCTCCGAATTCGGATGAGGTTATAGCTCCTCGCAGATCCAACTTGAAAACACATTAGCCCCCTTGCGACGGTCAAAAAGCTCTGAGATCAGTGGTAGAGGTAGCGGTTTTTTACGGTGATCGTATATAAGACACCAGTAGTCTATACACGTGGACGAGGGAACCATCCTTCATCTGTACGAAGAAAATCCCGGCTCCGGCGGGGGAGGGGGACTTACGAATGAAATCCTTTTCAGCAGATTCATCCCTAAATGTAAGGCCGACATGGACTGAGTCTCTGGCACGTACAGCGGTAGACCCTCCCCCGGGGTGACTGGTTCCTGGCAGAGGTCAATAGGACAGTCCCCGTAGGCCGTTGTGTGGCAGCGATTCAGCCTCTTTCTCGAGAATACCTCCCAAAGTCCGGGTACTTGGCTCAGGCCTGCAACGGCTTGAACGACCGGAGGCCGGAGAAGTGGATATGCACCGGGCGCGTCGGCACCTCCAAGCAACATTTCTGGCAATTCCGTGTCCCCAACGCGGACTTCGCCTGTCTTCACAATCGAGCGGTAAGGGCGTGACGTTGCAGCCAGGAAGCCCCAAGAGGATCGCCGAGGAATGCACGGACAAGAATGTGAACGTGATCTCTCTCCTTATCAGAGCCCCCACACGGAGTGTCACCGTCCGGGTTATGTACTGGATGGTGTCACGAGGATCTCCCACTGGAACCGAAGATATAAGCAGCGCTCTCCAGCCGGACTACAGGTACGGAAACCGGTTTACCAATGAGGCTAAGATGAAGTTCCGCTGCAGACCCCGAATCCAGGAAGGCAGAACTCCGGTACGAAGAACAAGCATTCAGCTGCAGTCACCTCCAACTGGCATCATCAACGTGGAGAGGAGAAACGCACCTAGGACCGAGCCTCTCTACGTCACCTAGGTGGGAGCTTTTTCCGGACGCTGGGGACGTAGCGTACAGTTTCTGCAGAAATGGTCCGGGCTGGCGCCAGTAGAGACATAGCTTCTCAGTTCGCGACGGTTCAGCTCCTGCCCCGATAAACTTGGGACCCGGTCCACTTGCATGGGTGTCCACCTCAGAGGGCTGAGAACAGTAATGGAGGATGCTGAAAAACCGTGGCCAGATGAAACCGCCGACGGGGGGCGTGCAGAGTCTCTTTCCTTACGCAGCTCTCCTGCCTATCTGCGAACCATACATCAATACGGGTTTTGCTAGATGAATTATTTCACTCAGGGAGGAAGGGAGGTCTCTAGCTGCCAAAGCATCTTTAATCATGATGGACAGGCCCTTTTTGAAAGTGGCACATAGGGCGGGCATCATTCCACATGACCCGAAGCAGAGTACAGAACTGTAAACCGCATAGTCACCCACCGAGGAGCTCCGCCTTGCCGAAGGCTCAAGAGGGCGTCACAAGCAGAGGAGGACCCGTGCCGGCTCCTGCGAAGATGGCCGCGGAATTCCCTAGGGAGGAAGGACATTTAATCCCCGCAGTCACAGGGTCGTGTTTCCTATCCCAGAGGAGGAGTCGCCCACGCAGGCTTCCCAGATAGTAGGCTTCACCACGATAGGCTCACCTTAGACCTCTCCAAGGAAACTGATCCCGCCCTCAGTTCTATGTGCATAGAGCAATCTGGGTAATGAAACCCCCGGCGCGCTTGGGATCCCGGCAAGCTGATGGGTAAAGGAAGCCGAAGCTTGGGTCCCCCCACGGTAGCCAATGAACGGTTGAACGAGAACGGAGTCACCGACGTGCCTGCAGTGGAGACTGGTGCTGGGATGCGCGGACGACGCATCTGGCGGAGAGGCTGACGCCACCAGCTGCGCCTGTTGTGCATTTCTGCGACTGCTGGGCAACCATCGTCCGTAAATCCGCGATGCTGTGCAGGGGCCACCTTGGCGGGATCCATGGCTGGATCTAACTGTAACGGCTGGTAGTGAGACCGCCCCGACCACCGCAAGCGATGGTAGCTAAGCCAACGCCAGGGAAACTGAATCTAAGTAGCCCCCTGTGTTCACCAGAGCCCGCCGCAAAGCGTGATGACTTGCTGCGTGTGAGGCTACCCAGGTCTTTTCCCCCCTAACGTTACTAGCTGCGGTGTCGTCAGCCGAGGTGCAGCGTTGGTACAGAATCGTAGTCCGGGAATCGTAGTCGTGGGGCAGGGCAGAAGGTCAGGCAGGCGGCAAAGGTTCGGATCGGGAAAAAGTAGCAAGAGGTTCTGGTACAACGGTAGGCGAAACACATTTAGGGAAACGCTTTAGCTAAGGCAACGAGGCAACATAGAATCCAGCAGGGAAGTGACGTGGGTGGCATGCCGCATTCCGGCCTGCAGGGGACGAGGACGGAACGGAGCGAGGCCAGGTGAGAGGATGGGGCGGGTGGCTCACCTGCTACGAACCGGCAGTGCGGTCCGCGGCCCCCCGTCCCCGTCGGGGATCCGCCGCGGGGAACACGGGTGCGACCGCGGTCCGTACCACGGACCGCGGCGCAATCTGTTACAACAAGAATATAACTACTATAATACTGCCCTCTATGTACAAGAATATAACTACTATAATACTAGCACCTTATGTATCAAGAATAAACAGACTATAATACTGCCTCTATGTACAAGAATAAACTACTATAAGACACTGCCCCCTTATGTACGAAGAATATAACTACTTTAATACTGCTCTATCCTAGAATATAACTACTAAAAAAATACTGCCCCCTATGTACAAGAATATTAACTACTATAATACAGCCAGCTATGTACAAGATATAACTAACTATAATACTGATACTGCCCCCTATTGTACAATGCATATAACTACTATAATACTGCCTATGTATAAAATATAACTACAACAATACTGTTTCCTGATGTATAAGATATAACAACTATACAATACCTGCTCCCCTATGTAGAAGAATAAACTGACTATAATACTGGGCCACCCTATGTACAGAAACATATAACTACTATAATACTGCCCTCTATGTACAAAAAATAAATACTATAAAAACTGTCCCCTATGTACAAGAATATAACTACAATAATACTGCACACAAAAGTACAAGAATATAACTACTATAATACTGCCCTCAAGAACATAAAATCACTGCTAAAATACTGCTCCTATGAACAAGAATAAACTACAATAAATACTGCTCTCTATGTACACAGAATTACCTACTATAAACACTGCCCCTTATGTACAAGAATATAACTACTATAATACTGCTCCTATGTACAAGAATATAACTACTAAAAAAACTGCCCCCTAAGTAAAGAATATAAAAAACTAATAATACTGGCCCCTATTTACAAGAATATAACACTATAATAATGTGCCCCCTATGTACAATAATATAACACTATAATACAGATCCCTAAGTACAATAATAACACTCTATATACTGCTCCATGTACAAGAATATAACTGCTAAAATACAGCTCCCAATTACACAGAATATACTGCTATAATACTGCCTCCTATGACAAGAATAATAACTACTATAATACTGCACCAATGTACAAGAATAAACTGCTATACTACTTCGCCTACCTAGGTAAAAGAAAATAACTGCTATAATACTTCCGATCCTATGTACAGAGAATATAACTACTATAATACTGGCACTATTGTACAAAATATAACACCTATAAAACTGCTCCTATGTTACAAGAATATAACTATATAATACTGCTCCTATGACAAGAATATAACTGCTAAAAAACTATTGCCTCCTATGCACAAGAATATAACTGCTATAATACTGAATACTGACTCGCACCTATGTACAAGAATAAAACTACTATAATACTGCTCCTATGTACAAAGAATATAACTCTAATAATACTGCCTCCTATGCACAAGACTATAAACGCTATAATACAGCCTCCTATGTACAAGAATATAACTACTATAATACTGCTCCTATGTACACCGAATATAACTACAATAATGACTGCCCCCTATGAACAAGAATATAACTACTATATACTGGCCTCTATGTACAAGAATATAACTATCTATAATTACTGCTCCTATGTACAGAATATAAATACAATAATACTGCTCCTATGTAACCAAATATAATTACTATAATCTCAGCATCCTATGTACAAGAATGTAATATTCTTCTAGAAGCTCCTAAATCCTATGGGCTTACAGTAGCCATTAGTCCATCAGCTACCTAAGTGCTCCTTTATATCAGCAATTTATACAGACTGTGGAGCTTTCATCGCTGTGATGGAAAAATTCTTGTGAAATTCAATAATAGACATATTATAGTATAGGAGACCCATCTAGGTGAACACTGCTGATGTGTTTTGTGGCAGTATAGGGGATTGTGTGTTATTCACCAATATATACAGGGGATATAGTATAACCATGATCTCTGATGGTTGGTTTATGGATGATTAGTTAGATAGTAACCTATGTGCAAAAAAGTGAGTTTTAGACCTAAACAGGTTCATACATGTGGCCCTATGAGCTCATCAAGAAACAACATGGGTAGTAGACCATATCACTGGATGCAGACTGGATCTACTTCAGACCAAGTTCTGCATGCTCCAGCAAGCCAAAGCAGATACCTAAGATTATGTGTAGATAAAAGAAATAAAAGACTCTGGATTCATGTGGACATTACATTGCAATATTTTCGAGTCTATACCATATAGCAGATATACAATAAATCTGCTGCAGTAGAACCACAAAAGATCTGGGTGTTGAGCCCATGAACTCTGATATAAGGCAATCTTGCAGTCCTTTAAAACTGAAAATATGTTGTTCCTTTAGACCAGTGTTCCCCAACTCCAGTCCTCAGGACCCACCAACAGGTCGGGTTTTCAGGATCTCCCACAGAATGCACTGACCATAATGAAATCACTTGTGCAATGCTAAGGAAAGCCAGAAACATGACCTGTTGGTGGGTCTGGAGGACTGGAGTTGGGGACCTCTGCTTTAGACCACACGAGTCAAACTCAACGCCATTGCGATTGCCACCATGACATTTTATGTGGCCTGCAAAGCTTAGACACAATGAGCAGGGATGGACCACGTCTGGACACAGAAAGACCAACTCCAAACTTTCCTCAGAGGACGCAGTGCTTGCAAACGCCATCTTGGACTTGGGGTGGTGAAAAAATGCTTATCTGCATTGTTTGACTAGTTGCTAAGAAGTACAGAGGATGAGAGTAGAATGACCACACCTGGTGTTGAACACTCGCTCAGCAGTGAGTGTCTGTGATTACTAAGGAGTACAAAGAACAGGTGTAGAATGACAGCACCTGGGGTGAACACCTTCTCAGCAGTGAGTGTGTGTGATTACTAAGTAATACAGGGGACGGGAGTAGAATGACAGCACCTGGGAATGAACACTCGCTCAGCAGTGATTGTCTGTGATTACTTAGGAGTACAGTGACAGCACCTGGGGTTGAACACACGCTCAGCAGTGAGTGCATGTATTACTAACTAGTACAGAGGATGGGAGTAGAATGATAACACCAGGGTGTAGCTATAGGTGCAGAGGTAGCAGTCGCTACGGGCCGCAGCTGAGGGGCCCAATAAGCCCTCTGACACATAGAATAGCAGCATGAGTAGTACATGGTAACCGGGATGGGGCCATTTCATTTTTTGCACTAGGCCAGGAGCTTCATAGCCTCTGATAACACGTGGGGTTGAACACCCACTCAGCAGTGAGTGCATGTGATGACTAACTAGTACAGAGGATGGGAGTAGAATTATAACATGTGGGATTGAACACTCGCTCAGCAGTGAGTATATGTGATTACTAAGCAGGGAAGAGACTGAGAATAGCTGCCTGAGAAGAGAGGCGATGTCTGAGCATGTGCGACCAGAACTAAGGATCTCTTGTCACTGGTCGTATCTTCCGGAGACAAGCTGTACACTATGGATCACTAAGGGAGCAGCTAAAACAAAAATGGTTCCGAATTTTTAATAACGATGAATGGTGTAAAAGCGTAGAATTGCATTTGCAAGTTCCCATGTCCATTTCACTTTAAAACCACTTTAAGAAAAAAGATTTTTGGAAAATTTAGCAATTTTTGGAAAATCTCTCAAAAATGTTCTTGTATGTGAAGACATCATAGTCTTGCTTTGCTTTCTCCAAAGCTTTACCTTGCCCTTCCTTTTAAATGCTTGACGTCAAGCAAACTAATAAATGGAGAGAACTCATACACGTGTCACCATTGACCCCCGAATCTAACCCTATGAGATTCTGAGCTCTGTGGAAAAATGATTAAATTTCACGTTTTG
The DNA here is from genome assembly GCA_025379985.1 of Phyllomedusa bahiana. Classification (NCBI taxonomy): domain Eukaryota; kingdom Metazoa; phylum Chordata; class Amphibia; order Anura; family Hylidae; genus Phyllomedusa; species Phyllomedusa bahiana. The sequence goes on from JAODAL010003697.1 coordinate 21,622, forward strand.
TGCAGTAATGTTTGATGTTCTGTGAATGTATAAGGAACAGACAATAAAAGCACCGGAGCTATAAAATTCTTGAAATATGTAATTGGACCAAAGTCATTCTTACGTGGGCACGGTCAGAGCCTTTGTTGATTGGGATCTTCCTTATCTATTATTATAACATGATCTGCAGTTTCGTTCGAGCAGAATATGCAGATGTGAAATGGAACGGGGTCCTATTCCAGCAAGGGGAAACATTACACGCTCCGATGATGCTATAACATGATTTCTATAATCCATGAAATGCTAATCCTGGAACAGAAACATTAAATAGTGTTTCCAGCGCAGAATGCCTACTATGGGCCCCTACTGTCAAGGAGAGAAGGACATTAACCCGTCAGGAACGTGCAGCTACAGACAGGAAGAGTGGACTCTAAAAATCCTGCTAAGTGCCTTTACAGGTGTGTTGTGGCATCATGGTGGGATCTCTGGACTGTTAACGGCCATTAATACTTCATGTATCTCCGAGTGAAGTAAGACAGTCAACGTGGTGAAGAAGGTCCATAATAGTAGTGATGCTTAAAGGGGTCGTCTCACTACAGGGATTGCTGCTTTTTATGGAAAAAGATTTGCAAAAACAAGTCCTTTGAATAGTGTCCTTTAAAAGTGTCCTCTATTTAGATACCCCCCTCTTGTATGGGGCTGCATAGCTCCTCAGGTGTTTAGTACAGCCCAGTTTCGGACTGGGGTCCCCGGGGGGCCCGGGTGGGTTGACCCCAGGGGCCCACCAGTGATTTGTATGGGCCCACCGGTTGTTTTTTTGGGGGGCCATAACCTTGTAAATGTCTTTGATGCCTCCTTACTCTGCTTTTGTTCTTTTCTCTGTTTTTTTTCCCCTCTTTGAGAATGTATATGGATTTAAAAACAACTTTGGGTTACCTTGCTCAGGGGCCCCCGGGGGTTTCCCTTTTCCCCCGGTGGGCCAGTCAAGCCTGTACAGACTGTTCCATTTCCTTTAGGCTGCGTGTGGTTCTATAGGTAAGACTTGTTTGACCTCTCGATAGGCTCCGCACTGGTTGTAAGTACGGGACCTGTTCAACTCCCCTGATGGCTCCCAGCAGGTTGCATAGCTACAGACCGTTTGACCTCCTGATGGCTGCCAGCGCTGGTCGCTATAGTACAAACCTGTTAAATTTTATGATAGGCTGCCAGACGGTTACATAGTAAGCCCTGTTTGATCTTCCTGATAGGTGTCCACCCGGTTGTTGTACAGCCCTGTTTACCTCTCCTGAAGGTGTCCCCTGGTTGTATAGCTACAGCCGGTTTTCTTCGTAGAAAGCAAAAAACCCCCTAAATTTCAAAATAAAACCCAAGAAAACAGGACAAATTACGATAAAATGTAGTGAGACAACCCCTTTAAGGACGAAACCATTCATATTTTTCTAATTCTGGACAGAATATCCAGATATTTCTGGTTGATCTTCAAAGAAACATTGACAATATTTAGGATATGTGGCATCAGGGTAGCAACTCAGGTCTAGTATTTAAAGGGGTCCTGCTAGTCCCTTTCTGCCCCTTATTTTCCCTTCACTCTGCTCTAGTCCTGAAAAAGGGGCGTCTTGTACTTCTTAAAAAAAAAAGTTCTCCTGCAAGCTGCGCCTTTTTTTTGTTCATACCCCCCTTGTTGCATGCTCGGGAGCCTGAATATTCAGTTTGCAATCAGTCTCGGCAGCATAACTGAGGATAACTTCTCGCTTTGGTCACGAGCCAAGAAGTGGCTAGATTGTTATGTAATATTGTCCCAAGTACCAATCACACCATACAAACTACGGTGTATATATCTTTCTTACTGTACTTGTGCTGCCCATACTGTCTTTTCCGGTAGCTGTGCTCCCAGCGTGTTGTCCGCTAGCTGCGTCACGTCAATATTTCATCGTGGCAAAATCCCTTTTAAGGTCAACAGATATTGAACCCTCGTCAGAAGTCGCACAATCTGAAATTAATCCCAATACCTCTGGATATGCTCTGGTAATATTGTCCATTAACAGATGTTGTCCCTTCAACAAGAGTTCAGCAATCTGGAGTAAATGATCTGGGAAGCAAACCAAAAAAATCAATACTCCTTTAAAAAATACCTTTTAATAAATCCAAATCTAAAAATATCTAACTGAATATGTTCTATAGGGACACCAGAAAAGGGGACAGTCAACCTAAGCTGTCTCCTATGCTATAGACAATGTAGTACCTCCCTTAGCGGAGACCCCGCCCCAAAAGGGGGGCCCCCAAAAATCTTTTCGTCCCTATGTTTGGCCCCCTTTTTATTAAACCCCTGCGCGGGAACCAATTTTTCAAAAGGAGGGAAGCAAAGGGTAAAGGCAATTTACGTACCAAAAATACGAATAGAAAAGCACCAGTGATTATATGCGCTTTTTCTATACGTTTTATTTTGGGTTTTAAGTTCCTTATCCATTGGCTTGCCTCTGTTTATTATTGGTTCCCTGCGAGTTTAGTTTTAAAAAGAGGGCGGGGCCAAAAATAAAAAAAGGGGGGGTCGCCCTTTTCGGGGGGGGGGTTCGCTTTAAAAGGGGGGATAATTGTTATAGATAGGAGAAGCTTAGGTTTTGTCCCCTTTTTGGTGTCCCCTTGAAATTTCATTAGATATTTTTAGATTTGGATTTATTTAAAGGTATTTTTTAAAGGAGTATTGATTTTTTGGTTTTCATTCTTGATATTTCTTCCTGTAATTTTTACATGTGGGAGGTTTCTGTTTTAAATGATCTGGGAAGCCTATAAACATAATGCAGATATCTTTGGTTGTGCTTTGTTACAACATGGCCGTTGTTTTGCAAATGTGACATCATGGTAGCATTTCCGGTCAGAGAACACATGTATCTCACTAAAGCCCATGGGCTCAGTCTGGCCCACCACGTCATTTTATATGGCCCTCAAGAGTTTGGACACAGAGAGCAAGGATGGAGAAGGTACAGGTACAAATAAAGATACGTGATCTACTTCCCCAGCAAAATGCCACCAGCACATGGCAGAGTTGGCGGTGCCATCGCAGGGAGCAGGCGCCATCTTGAATTTAGGGCTCCACCTCCACACCGCTCACTTCACCTTTGGTGGCATAGCTCTGTCAACCATAATACTGATGTTTCCCTTGGTAAAAATGATTTAGGAGATCAGCAGATCTTGGAACAGTAGAAGTTGAGCAATCTGGAAAATGTAATCAGGAAGAATCAAAAATTATTACAACCAACTCTGGTTGTTCATTATTAAGAAGTGGCCAATGTTTTTGAAATGTGGCATCATGGTGGCATCTCCGTTCATTCATAGTAAATCAACAGATTTCGGTGCTCTGGTTGTAATGCCTAGGGGGTTGGGTTGTATGGTCAAAACATGAATGCAGACCTCGTTACCGATGCTGTGTTGGCCTTGATGCCATAAGAGGAGCTTTACGAGACATTAAAGGGGTTGTATTATTACATTAAATGGTCTTTAGAATAAGAGGACAGTGAAAACAAGAATCTTTGCGATTGGATATCATTAGCAAAGCTGTCTTGTTTTCACTGTCTCCCTTATCTTCTGTTTCTGTAAACACAGTTCCCCAGTGCCGGTCGGATCCCACCTCTTTCATGTCATTTCTGACGGCTTACTAGTTTACATTCTGTCTGCCCGGTCATATTCCGGGAGCGAGCATTCCTGCCTCTCCACTCCGAATAAGGGTCCGGCAACATTTCCCCTTCTGCAAGCAGCAGAAACACAGAGGACTGCACCCGCTTCTACAATATGAAAACAGCAGAATTGTGCCTCGGTGCCTAATACAAACATTGACAGAGCATTAGGCTGCCTCTCTCACTTAAAGTAAGGGGCCGATAGCAATTTCAATCTGCACAGCCAGAAGAAAGACAAAAGCACTGTACCTGCTTCTACAATCAGAAAACAGCAGAATTGTGCGTCGGTGCTAATGCAAAATAGACGGAGCATTAGGCTGCCTCTTCACTCAAGTAAGGGACCGACAGCAATTTCATGCTGAAAAACCAGAAGAAACACAAAAATTTCTGCAGGGCTTCTACAATCAGAAAAAGCAGGGAATGTGCCTCGATGCCTAAATGCTCCTTGTGTAAACATAGAAGGGAGATCTGTGTGCTCTGGAGGAGTTCATAGAAGACTGGATTCAATTGTAACAAACCTCCAGCTGTGAGAGGAGAAGAGATCAGTGCTCTGAGTTCATAGAAGGCTGTCTAGACTGAATGCAGGCCTGTGGTATGTAAACATACTTACACAATAAGACTGCAGAGGGAGAGGAACAACACAGTGACATGTGAACTGGGGGGGAGACTCGGGATCGAGCATGAACAGTGAAAGGGGGGATGATGTCATTCCCCTTCAGTTAAGAAACACCCTGCTGGGAGGGGAAGAAACGCCCCTGAATTTGTAGAGCTGAGAAGCTGAGAGCGCAATGAAACACACGAACTAAGGAAGCGATACATCCCCTTTAAGCACTGAGCGTAGAGCAGGCTAAGATCTTTTTATAACCAATTGGTCCACAGAACATGTCTGCTCTGGCTGCATAGTCCCGCGGGGACTTCATATATACCTTTGAAATACATGACCAATTACTATGCTGGGCGAGCTGATATCAGGACAAGTATTTCTGATACAAGGTAATATCTTTGTACGGTATTGGGGTCACTCCGTACGGTAGGGATGTAGCGCTGGTTTATTGTATACATGAAATAAACTGACATTTGTCTCATGACAGAATGATCCATTGTGAGAAAATGTGCTCTGCCCCTTCTTCCAATTAGGTTTAATTGACTCAGGTTCTGTGTCACAATAATTGTGTTTTCCTTGAAAAATCAATATCCCTTGGTGTTACGAGAGGTTTAGATTGTGGCTGGAACTTTTACTGCAGTGCATCACGTATGAGGAATGGTTAGGATTTATGAGCGGTATTTACAGCGAGGGATCTCCAAATCATAAAGATGACTGGATTCACTGACTCAGGATGTCAGATACAAACTATTTCCTTCCTCCTTTATCCTTCCTTCCCGCTAGTTTTTCTTACTTCATTTATCCTTTCTTTTGACTTTTTTCCTTGCTTCTTTGATCATTTTTTTCTTTCAGCTTCAATCCACCCTTCTTCTCTTTCCTCCTTCCTCCCTTGATCTTTTCTTCTACCCTTGCTTCCTCTCTCCTTCAGTATAAGTACTATAATACTGCCCTCTATGTACAAGAATATAACTGCTATAATACTGCTCCCTATGTACAAGAATATAAATTTCTATAATACTGCCTCTATGTACAAAAATATAACTACTTTAATACTGCTCCTATGTACAAGAATATAACTACTATAATACTGCCCTATGTACAAGAATATAATACTATAATATGCTCCCTATTTTACAAGATATAACTAACTTTAATTACTGCCCTATGTTACAAGAATATAAATACTATAATACTGCCCCCTATGTACAAGAATATAATACTATAATACTGCCCCCTATGTACAAGAATATAACTACTATAAAACTACCCCTATGTACAAGAATATATCTACTATAATACTGCTCCTATGTACAAGAATATAACTACTATAATACTGCCCTATGTAAAGAATATAACTACTATAATACTGCCCCCTATGTACAAGAAAATTAAAACTATATAATATTTGCCCTATGTACAAAAATTATAACTACTATAATACGGGCTCCTATGTAAAAAAATTTATAACTACTATAATACTGCCCCTATGTACAAGATATAACTACTATAATCTGCCCTATGTACAAGAATATAACTGCTATAATAACTGCTCCCTAGGGTACACAATATAATACTATATTTACTGCTCCTATGTAAAAGAATATATTAAATTTACTGCCACTTGTAACAAAATATAATACTTTTAATTACTGCCTATGTACAAAATTATAACTACTATAATACTGCTCCTATGTACAACAATATAACTACTATAATACTGCCCCCTATGTACATCCTGCCATCCTTCCTTTCTCTCTTTTTTTATTAAATTATTTTAATTTAATTTATTTATTATTTTTTATTATTTATTTATTATTTTATTACATTTTTATTAAAGATTTTACAAATTACATGTAAATAAACAATATAGAGTAGAAACAATAGGTGACATGTCCCAACTCGCCAATGCCAGTTTTTTTGTCTATTTTGAGCCAAAACCACTTTTGACGCCATATTCTTGTTGTAAGCGAACTGTCGTACACCAAAACTAGGCGCATTATACGCGGCAGACACTTTGTAAGGTGCCTAAATATGGAGCGCTTCCCCCGTTGTGCAATTCGCCTATTGAGACGCATTACATATTTTATGCGCCTCCATTTGGCAATGCGCCTCGATTTGGCGGGACTACATATTTCCCCCAATGATATGCTATGTGCGCCGTGTTGGCAATGCGCCTTGTTTTTGACGCGATTGCTGATTTAGGCCCACATTAAGTTTTATGAGGTAATACTGTGCAGCTTTTTTGAGAAACGATCGGATTTCTTGGGGTGAGCACTTTCATGCTTTCAATTAGAGACTAAAATGGCAGTGAATAGCCACTTTGTATTCCATGTTTTTAGTTGTTAACACAATATATTTAAGTCGCATGCGCAGTCTATATGTGAAATGCTAAATTTAGAATTCACAATTTACTAGCAATAAATGCATCAAATAAAGCGTATCCGAAAACAGAAGTTATGGAAATACTAATGTCTAATATGAAAAAGAGCTACAAGTGTAGTTCAAGAAGAAGTATATTACGCGAACGCGGATGGGGTACTTTGCGCGTCCTGCGTCTTTTTCGGTAATAGCCTACATTTCTTTGCCGAACCTCTGGTTCTGCACGTAATCACTAGGGTTTCATTGTCAACTTTGTTGACCAAACAGAAAAAAAACAAAAACTAACGAATACTCATGGCGGGTAACTGTTACTCATTACAATTATATTACATCAACTTGCTACCATGGTTATGTTTAGGTCTATAGGACTATTTATCAGCGATGTACTGTTTATGTGCTATGTCACTTTTAACATTAGATAAAATGTAAGTGCTGACTATATTAGATGCTAGACAGTTGATTGAAAATTTGATAAAATTAATTATCCTTCATACATTAATTCCTTTAGCCTTTGGCTTTGCAGTTTGTATTTTGGTGAATTTTAGTATGATCTTTTAAAAACATGTAAATTTTGATATGAATAACATTTTTATTTTTTATAGTTGCACTATCTCTCCTTTATCGAAATATATTTTTCTGTATACACATGGTATGTAGTGGTTAAATAAAGCATTAACTTTACTGGAAAATCTGTCGTTATTTGATTTTATATCTAGAGAACATAGCAGGGACCGAACTTGTATGAATGGAGATCGCTCTTAATGATAGGATTTATGTCTCAATCAGCGGAACCACTTCCATATCTACAAATATAACCTTTACCAATAATACAAAACAAATAACATCCATAGAAATGTCCACTGTATGGAAACTATACTCGGATAACACAATTAATAACTCCCATAGTAACTATGGGTAAAAACAGTGCCGTTTTAGATAAAGCCCTTTTATCCATGAGTCTATAGTTAGAACTTTGAGAAAGATTCTGGAGATTAAATAGCCCCCCAAAAAGAGTATACAAAGGGGTTGGTTCTAGCCCACGCCTGATGCCACACGATCCCCACCAAAATATGCAGAAAGATAGAATACACCGAGTCAAAGAGAGTTATCCTACACATGCGTGCGTTCCTTTCTCTTTTGATACTTTTTTTTCTCCTTGTATCTCTATTGTCTCACTCTTTCTTTATTTTTTTTTTTTTTTTTTCTTTCTCCTGTTAATGAGGGCCTACACAAGAAAGCATCTGGTATTTGCATTTGGCATATGGCTATGCCAAGGAGTGAAGTGTTGAGAGCTCTTGGTCTTCACCCTAGTTTCACAAGGACTTTGCCGCAGTATACTCCCAAGTGGCTATCCTTGTGATGCTTGGTTCTTTGTAGGCAACAATGATGCTAGGATGCGCGTAGGGGGGGACTACACGATGGAACAGGAAATAGGTCAGGGCATATAGTAGACTAGAAGGATGATCGCTAAGTACATACACAGTTCAGATGTACCATCTGACTGTAACCTATTGCTTAGTCAAGGAAGCAGATGGAAAGGTCCAGAAGTGGAAGTGGAAAATAGCGGTGTGCAATGGTCTTATAAATACTCAGGGACCACTCTGCAGAAGTAAGAGAATACTATGCTGGCAGCAGTGCAGCCAGAGTTGGACTGGGGTGAATGTTGGTGGCTACCAGTGGGGTTGATTATTGTGGCCCATTCTATAGCTACTGCACATGACTTTTGCATTTGGCCTCTGATCTTTCTCCCTGAAAAGCAGCCTCTTACCTGTCATTCCAAGCGGCCCGCCATGAGTTTCCCCTGCTTTCCTGTTGGCTAATCTGAGCCTTGGTGCAGCTGCATTGCTGTGATAATGGAGCCCACAGACTCTTGCCTAAGAGACGCTGTTCACAAGCGCTTATTGCAGACATAATTGCAGGGGGCCGGGAGCGAATTTCGCCCTGAAACATATTACGCCGGTTTACTAAAAGATGCACGCGGGGGCGGGGCCGGCGGGCGGCAGCTAGCTAGGAAACCATAGAAATTATTGATGATGAACTTGTGGATTACTGTAATGGCAGGGACGGTATTTCATTGCTACTCGCAGCGCACATCACGGCTGCCTGCAGATACGGGCTGCGAATCTAGTCTCAGAATAAGCCATAGCTGATTCCGCAGCCCTTACAATGCGGCGGCAGAAAACACACATAAGCTGAGGTATTTTCTTTCACCTCCTAATTATGTGGCTGTTTTAGATTTTTTTTAAATGTACATATTGAATTTCGTATTCCGTTGAACGTATTCATTTATCTTCGCATGTGCCATTTATATCACTGTATTTCCATCTATTCATAGGGCTCCTGGAAATCTGTATATATCTTTGTAACTTTATTATTGTGTGCGCCCATTCTATTAGTTGTCTTCTGTTGCCCCTTCTATTATCAGCTTGTACGCCCACTTTTGGTGGTTGGATTTGAAATAGCGACCCTTGTGTTCGTATGATCTCATGGCGTGTTGAAATACCGTTTTGCGCACGTACCATTGCCAAACCCCGCGTTTGCCATCAATCAGGTGCGGTGTTTGGATGCAGCAGCGAACGCACCTTGTCGTTTTAAAGTAGGGCGTCTGCTGCCGTCTTTCGAGATCTACAGAAATTTAGACGATACAAGCTCTTTTTGAGCTTGGATCTGAGAGACGCATCAGAAAGACGCATGTAAACACGTATCGGCGATCACTCATCTGAACGCTGATGCGTATTTTACATTGAAAGCATGCGAAATCTCTCATGCACTTTTTAGCATGCATGTTTGAGTCCGCTTTAGCGCGTCTGAAAGACGGATCCAAACACGCATCTAAAAACGCATGCAAACACGGAGTCAACACGCCGTGTGAACATAACCTTATAGTAATTTAGTATATTGGTAGCTTTACCCGTTGGTGGGTAGTTTTTGAAAAAAAAATTTTTAATCATGTTTTATTATACCTTTTGAATTGTCATACACTTACACAAAAACAACAGGAAAATCCTGCTAGCCAGGATATATGGGGGGTAGTACATGGACCCTATCTATTTAAGTTATATCTTACCCCGGATTCTACCAAAATATTAGAAACATCAAAAAAGCAATAGCATAATATCTAGGGACCACAAAGAGATCAAATTGTTTTAATAAAAACAATAAATGGTGAGACAAATAAAACCTAATCTCATCTCAAACAATACTAAACTAAGTTACATCTATGGCTAGCCTATTCAAATACATGGAAAATCGCCCAATAGGCGTTTCCACCCGTATCCTCACAACTCACAACACCATATACTAACTTATCTACATGTACAAAAAACATAAAACAGTGACAAAAAACAAAGTTTGTCCATACATTCAGTTTATCCCAAATGAATTGGATGAATTCATAATCCGATCGATGTTCCCCCTTAGTATTGCGGTTTCATTCAGGGAAACGTGGAATATGACTAGTACACACACTATATAATAGTTGTATGATAAACTTTACTGACTCTTATTAGAAATGCAAGGCATGAGTGTGATTAGTCGGATGGATTCAGACGATAATTCTTAACGGAGCCACCAACAATCTCTGTGGACTGCCAATCTGCGTGTGGTGGCACTCGTTATAGTTAAGTTATCTCTGGAATTCCACCGGATCATCAGCACTCATGCCTCTGCATTCTCTAATACAAGGGAGTAAGTTTATTTGAATATAAAATCTGGTTATTAGTGTGTTTGTTATAAATTATTCCAGTTTTTTTTCCCTGATGACACAGCCCAACTTACTATGGGGGGAAAACGAGTCGGATTCTCATGATTGTCATCTAGATTCATTTGTGCAATTTGGGATCAAAAATGAATCGCATAATACATCTTTGTTTTTGTCGTGTTTATGTTTTTCATGTTTTTTTTGTACAGTGATAGTTAGTTCTGGTTGTGAGGAAGATTTAGTATCACCCACCACCCCCCCCCCCCCACATACATGAAGTTTTGGAGGAACGCCCATCTCGGGCATGATATTTCCCTTTATTTTATAGGTGAGCCATGGATAGTAGCGACTATAGTTTATTACTGTCTATATATATATTATAATTATATATATATTTCACATTAACTTAGACAAACAACACCCTCACTAATAAATTTAATATTTACTCGTCAAAATTCACAAATTTTTTTTTACTTTTTCTTTCATTAAGTCCCAAAAAAGTATCATGTAATATTTACACAATTTATTTACAAATAATTTTCATTTATGACCCTTATACTCATTTAAAAAATTTATCTATACTAATCAATTTTATCTTATTATAATCAACTATAATTCCACATTCCCATTTCCTACGAACAAAAAACTAAAAAAACTCTCCTGTAAATAAATAAATAAATGCCACACCTATCAAACCATAATTTTTCCATTTATTAATCCAAACCATATACCCAATCTTTACTTATCTACAACATTACTTTCACTCAAAACATACTACAACACAAACTTATTTTACATCTAACTTATCTATACCCTACCATAAACATACTTATTAAAAACATACTACCCCAAACTAACTTATTAATATTACCCTATTACAACCTATCCCCCACACCACTTATATACAACATTATTATTACAACACTAATCCCCCACTTACTTATTACAACATATTATCCTACAAATCATATTCCCCAACTACTTATATAAACATTATTATTACAACCTACTCCCACTCACTTATTTAAACTTACTATCTAAACCCTAATCCCACATTACTTATTACAACATTCACCATATTAACATACCCACCCACTCACTTATTACAACATTATATCTAAACACTATCACACATATCACTTATATCACATTACCTATTACAAAACCAAATCCCCCACTTACTTATCCTAAAAAAAAAAAAAACCACTTTATTATTACAAACCTACTCCCCCACTCACTTATTAACATTATTATTACAACCTATCCCACACACTTTATATAACAATTAACCTATATAAAGAACATATCATCCCCAAATTACTTATCTACAACATTACTATTAAACCCTAATACACCTTAAACTTTACTCTTACATTATATATAATTATCAAACATTACCTATCTAAACCCTATCCCCAACTACTTATTAAACATCTATTATTAAACCCTATCCCCCACTACTATATAACATTAATATTCTATCAACCCACATCCCCCAATTTACTTATTAAACATTATATCTACAACCCTACTACCCAAATCACTTACCCTTATTAACAATTACCTATTTACAACCCTAATCCCCACTTACTTATCTACAACATTACCTATCTAAACTCATAATCCCCCACTTACTTATCAAACATACCTATAATAAACCATACTCCCCACTACTTACCCCCCAACACTCCATACTTTTTTATTAAAACATTATTATTTAAACCTATCACCCCACTTACTTATTAAACTTAAAATATTAAACCCTACTCCCCATTACACAATTTTTCTCTTATTAATTTCTAAAAATCATCAACTCTCAACTTACACTATAATACATTTACCTATAAAATCTCTACAAAAAACCCAAAAAATAAACCCCAAACACCTCCCATCCAAACTTCCTTCTCCCCAATACAAAACTATATCCAAAAAACCAAAAACCTCTCCAAACACACAACTTCAAACTCCCAAATTACCATTCCCACTTCCTCACCACCTTACCACAACAATTCCCCAACAACCCCAATCACCCAATCTCCCCCCCCATCACCTCTCTTCACAATACCCTCCCACTCTCTCCATACCCAAATTATACTCTCTTCTCTCAAACACCTTCCTCCACTAATAACTACCCCATCCTATAAACAACCCTAATATACCACCACACAATCTCCTACCTCATTACCTCCCTACTATTCTTCCAAAGTACCCTAAATACCCTATTACCTTCCTCAATAAATTCAAAAAAGATACAAACATCATTTGTCTCATCTCTAACATCCTCCCACATAATAAGACTACCCTCCTTCCCATTTCACTAACCAAACTCACAAATCCATTATATAACCCATACCCAACTAACTCCACCAACACAAATTCACCACTACACACTCCAAAAACCCAAATACAATCTCACATAATTACTTAAAAACAAACCACTAATACTATTCCTCATTCACCATATATTAACTTATCCGTTACCTTATTTCCCCCACACACTACATATTCTTCCAAAATAACATCCCTTCTCTTTATTCTATAATTAACACAAATTACATCAATCTCTATAACCCCACCCCCCCCACCCCCCCCCCCCCCCCCCTCCCCCCCCCCCCCCCCCCCAAACCCCCCCACCCCCCCCCCCCCCCAAAAAAACCCCCCATTATCCCCCCCCTTATACCCCCCCCCCCCCCCCCCCAACAATACACCCCCCCAATTCACCCCCCCCCCCCCCCCCCCCCCACCCCCACCCCCCCCCCCCCCCCGTCACCCCCCCCCCCCCCCCCCCCCCCCCCCCCCCTCTTTCCCCCTCCCCCGAGTTAGCTGAGTGGTGATGTTAGCATATAATTGGAACTGCAAGCCATTCATGTCTATGGAAGAGTCCCAACCACCACTCCGGTTAGACAGGAGAGGTTTTGAGTTTTGTTTAGGAGATTGGCATGACCCAGACCTATCAGACAATGATGGCATCTCCTAGCGAAATGCCATCATTGTCTGACATGAGACAACCCCTTAAAGGCTCACTGTGTCGCTTAACGAGAGTATATCAAGTATGGTTTAACAAAGTGACATCTTCTTAAATGTAGGTACTAAGAAGAAAGCTTCAGGAGTTAGGGAGTCACAGATGCAGTGTGTGGGTCAGGGTTCAGTTTATGTCTACTCTTACATAGAATCCTTCTCTTTACCACCAACTCCATGTCATCTTTGGAGACTGACCTTTAAAGGGGTTGTATCATTTCATTAAATGGTCTTCAGAATAAGGGGACAGTGAAAACAAGCAACTTTGCAATTGGATGTCAGTAGCAAAGCTGTCTTGTTTTCACTTCTTTTTCTGTAAACACAGTTCCCCAGTGTCGGTCAATTCCTCCTTCTTTCATTTCATTGGTTGACGGCTCTACTAATTTACATTCTGTCTGGCCCCGGTCGTATTCACGGGAGCGAGCATTCCTGCCTCTCTCACTCAAAGTAAGGGACCGGCAGAATTTCACTCTTTACAGCCAGCAGAAACACAGAGGCACTGCACCTGCTTCTACAATCAGAAAACAGCAGAATTGTGCGTCAGTGCATAATGCAAACATAGACGGAGCATTAGGCTGCCTGTCTCACTCAAAGTAAGGGACTGACAGCAATTTCACTCTGCACAGCCAGAAGAAACACAATAATACTACAGGGCTTCTACAATCAGAAAACAGCAGAATTGTGCCTCAATGCCTAAATGCTCTTGCTTGTAAACATAGAAGGGAGATCTGTGCTGCTCTGGAGGAGTTCATAGAAGACTGGATTCAATTGTAACAAACCTCCAGCTGTGGGAGGAGAAGAGATCAGTGCATTGGTATGTAAACATACTTACAAAATAAGACTGCATTGGGAGAATGACACAGTGGCATGTGGGGGGGAGGAAGCCTCGGGAAGGAACATGAACAGTGAAGGGGGGATGATGTCATCCCCCTTCAGTTAAGAAACACCCATCTGGGAGGGGAAGAAACGCCCCTGAATTTGTAGAGCTGAGAAGCTGAGAGCACAATGAAACACACGAACTGAAGAAGCGATACATCCCCATGGAAAATAACCATGGAGCCCCAGAGCAAGACTTGAAAGGGATTCCCTCCCAACATTTCCAATACCATTAGTATATACCATTAGTATACCATAGTATGAAATAGGAAATTTGAAACAATTATGGTTATTAGAAGAAACCTACTTGTATATTGGGCATAATATTACCATCAAAATGGACTGGTATAGAAACTAATACAAGACTCCAAAAAACAATTACCAAATAGAAAAAAAGTCTGTTAATAATATATAATGAATAAATAACAATGTATACTTAACCCTGTGGTGGTCATGCAAAGTGACAAGGAACGTTTTACCCCAATGCACGTTTCGCTGAGGAGCACTGATCCCTCATCCACCGTAGATGCTCGGGGTCCAGACAAATGATGCCTGTGCCTGGTGGTGTGATCACAATGTATAAATCACTGATCATGCTGATGCAAACGGTTGCGATTGGTATGACGTGACATTTGGTTGCCCCTAACTTCCCTTAAACGTATCTGGAGTTGTGCGGCATTCATGATCCGGTTACAATTGAGCGCTCATCAGTCTGTGACGTCCACTTCTTTGCCTTTCTGCGACTCTTCCAGTCTCTCTGTATCTCTGATATAACCCGTTGATGACAATCTAAGCTCGGTGGCCACTTCCGCCTGAGAGCATCCTGCTTGAAGCCTGGCAATGGCGAGGTCCTGTTGATCAATTGTAAGGTGTTGTCTTAGTCTCATGATGTCACAATGTGAACAACAGGATGAGGAGGACGGTTTAAATCCCAATTCACATTGATCCTCTAAATGTATTGGGAGATTCAGGGATCACACCAGTTGGGAATTTTGCCATTAAGCTCCTTGTTAGAGATCAGCAAGTTGTGCAAAAAGTCCTGAGACACTGAACAGTTGGACGAGTGCAGCTAAAGTGGAGAGACGGGGCATTTACTGCCTCTACAGGGGAGAGACGGGGCATTTACTGCATCTACAGGGGAGAGACGGAGCATTTACTGCATCTACAGGGGAGAGACGGGGCATTTACTGCCTCTACAGGGGAGAGACGGGGCATTTACTGCCTCTACAGGGGAGAGACGGGGCATTTACTGCCTCTACAGGGGAGAGATGGGGTATTTACTGCCTCTACAGGGGAGACGGGGTATTTACTGCTCTACAGGGGAGAGACGGACATTTACTGCATCTACAGGGAGAGACAGGGCATTTACTGCTCTACAGGGGAGAGATGGGGCATTTACTGCCTCTACAGGGGAGAGACGGGCATTTACTGCCTCTACATGGGAGAGAAGGGGCATTTACTGCCTCTACAGGGGAGAGAGGGGCATTTACTGCCTCTACAGCTGAGAGACGGGCATTTACTGCCTCTACAGGGGAGAGACGGGGCATTTACTGCCTCTACAGGGAAGAGACGGGCATTTACTGCCTCTACGGGGAAGAGACGGGGCATTTACTGCATCTTCAGGGGAGAGACGGGGCATTTACTGCATCTAACGGGGTGCGACGGGGCATTTACTGCCTCTACAGGAGAGAGATGGGGCATTTACTGCATCTACAGGGGAGAGATGGGGCATTTACTGCCTCTACAGGGGAGAGACGGGGCATTTACTGCCTCTACAGGGGAGAGACGGGGCATTTACTGCATCTACAGGGAGAGACGGGGCATTTACTGCATCTACAGGGGAGAGACTGGGCATTTACTGCCTCTACAGGGGAGAGACGGGGCATTTACTGCATCTACAGGGGAGAGACGGGGCATTTACTGCCTCTACAGGGGAGAGACTGGGCATTTACTGCCTCTACAGGGGAGAGACGGGGCATTTACTGCCTCTACAGGGGAGAGAAGGGGCATTTACTGCATCTACAGGGGGGAGACGGGGCATTTACTGCATCTACAGGGAGAGACGGGCATTTACCGCCTCTACAGGGAGAGATGGGGCATTTACTGCCTCTACAGGGGAGAGATGGGGCATTTACTGCCTCTACAGGGAGAGAGGGGCAATTTACTGCATCTGACAGGGGAGAGACGGGGCATTTACTGCCTCTACAGGGAAGAGATGGGCATTTACTGCATCTAAAGGGGAAAGACAGAGCATTTACTGCATCTACAGGGGAGAGACGGGACATTTACTGCATCTACAGGGGAGAGATGGGGCATTTACTGCCTCTACAGGGAGAGATGGGGCATTTACTGCCTCTACAGGGGAGAGACGGGGCATTTACTGCCTCTGCAGGGAGAAGGGGCATTTACTGCCTCTACAGGGGAGAGACGGGGCATTTACTGCCTCTGCAGGGGAGAAACGGGCATTTACTGCATCTACAGGGGGAGAGACGGGCATTTACTGCTCTACAAGGGAAAGAGACGGGGCATTTACTGCCTCTACAGGGGAGAGACGGGACATTTACTGCCTCTACGGAGGATAGGGGCATTTACTGCATCACAGGGAAGACGGGGCATTTACTGCCTCTACAGGGGAGAGATGGGCATTTACTGCATCTACAGGAGAGACGGCATTTACTGCCTCTACAGGGGAGATTTGGGGCATTTACTGCATCTACAGGGGGCAGATGGGGCATTTACTGCCACTACAGGGGAGAGATGGGGCATTTACTGCATCTACAAGGGAGAGAGATGGGGCATTTACTGCCTCTACAGGGGAGAGACGGGGCATTTACTGCCTCTACAGGGGCAGAGATGGGGCATTTACTGCATCTACAGGGGAGAGACGGGGCATTTACTGCCTCTACAGGGGAGATGGGGCATTTACTGCCTCTAAAGGGGAGAGACGGGGCATTTACTGCATCTACAGGGAGAGACGGGACATTTACTGCCTCTACAGGGGAGAGATGGGGCATTTACTGCCTCTACAGGGGAGAGACGGGGCATTTACTGCCTCTACAGGGGAGAGATGGGGCATTTACTGCCTCTACAGGGGAGAGACGGGGCATTTACTGCCTCTACAGGGGAGAGACGGGGCATTTACTGCCTCTACAGGGGAGAGACGGGGCATTTACTGCCTCTACAGGGGAGAGACGGGGCATTTACTGCATCTACAGGGGAGAGATGGGGCATTTACTGCCTCTACAGGGGAGAGACGGGGCATTTACTGCCTCTACAGGGGAGAGACGGGGCATTTACTGCCTCTACAGGGGAGAGATGGGGCATTTACTGCCTCTACAGGGGAGAGATGGGGCATTTACTGCATCTACAGGGGAGAGACGGGGCATTTACTGCATCTACAGGGGAGAGACGGGGCATTTACTGCATGTACAGCAAAGAGACGGGACATTTACTGCATCTACAGGGGAGAGACGGGGCATTTACTGCCTCTACAGGGGAGAGATGGGGCATTTACTGCCTCTACAGGGGAGAGACGGGGCATTTACTGCCTCTACAGGGGAGAGACGGGGCATTTACTGCATCTACAGGGGAGAGACGGGGCATTTACTGCCTCTACAGGGGAGAGACGGGGCATTTACTGCCTCTACAGGGGAGAGACGGGGCATTTACTGCCTCTACAGGGGAGAGACGGGGCATTTACTGCCTCTACAGGGGAGAGACGGGGCATTTACTGCCTCTACAGGGGAGAGATGGGGCATTTACTGCATCTACAGGGGAGAGACGGGGCATTTACTGCCTCTACAGGGGAGAGACGGGGCATTTACTGCCTCTACAGGGGAGAGATGGGGCATTTACTGCATCTACAGGGGAGAGACGGGGCATTTACTGCCTCTACAGGGGAGAGATGGGGCATTTACTGCATCTACAGGGGAGAGATGGGGCATTTACTGCCTCTACAGGGGAGAGATGGGGCATTTACTGCATCTACAGGGGAGAGATGGGGCATTTACTGCCTCTACAGGGGAGAGACGGGGCATTTACTGCCTCTACAGGGGAGAGACGGGGCATTTACTGCCTCTACAGGGGAGAGACGGGGCATTTACTGCCTCTACAGGGGAGAGACGGGCATTTACTGCATCTACAGGGGAGAGACGGGACATTTACTGCATCTACAGGGGAGAGACGGGGCATTTACTGCCTCTACAGGGGAGAGATGGGGCATTTACTGCCTCTACAGGGGAGAGACGGGGCATTTACTGCCTCTACAGGGGAGAGACGGGGCATTTACTGCATCTACAGGGGAGAGACGGGGCATTTACTGCCTCTGCAGGGTAGAGACGGGCATTTACTGCCTCTACAGGGAGAGACGGGGCATTTACTGCCTCTACAAGGGAAAGAGACGGGCATTACTGCCTCTACAGGGAGAGACGGGCATTTACTGCATCTACAGGGGAGAGATGGGGCATTTACTGTATCTACAGGGGAGAGACGGGGCATCTACAGGGGAGAGACGGGACATTTACTGCCTCTACAGGGGAGACGGGCATTACGCCTACAGGGGAGAGGGGAATTTACTGCCTCTACAGTGGAGAGACGGGGCATTTACTGCCTCTACAGGGGAGAGACGGGGAATTTACTGCCTCTACAGGGGAGAGACGGGGAATTTACTGCATCTGCAGGAGAGATGGGGCATTTACTGCCTCTACAGGGGAGATACGGGGCATTTACTGCCTCTACAAAGGAGAGACGGGGCATTTACTACCTTTACAGGGAGAGACGGGACTTTACTGCCTCTACAAGGGAGAGACGGGGCATTTACTGCCTCTATAGGGAAAGACGGGGCATTTACTGCTCTACAGGGGAGAGACGGGGCATTTACCGCCTCTACAGGGGAGAGCGGGGATACGCTTACAGGGAGACGGGGCATTTACTGCCTCTACAGGGGAGAGACGGGGAATTTACTGCATCTGCAGGAGAGATGGGGCATTTACTGCCTCTACAGGGGAAAGACGGGGCATTTACTGCCTCTACAGGGGAGAGACGGGGCATTTACTGCCTCTACAGGGGAGAGACGGGGCATTTACTGCCTCTACAGGGGAGAGACGGGGCATTTACTGCCTCTACAGGGGAGAGACGGGGCATTTACTGCCTCTACAGAGGAGAGACGGGGCATTTACTGCCTCTACAGGGGAGAGACGGGGCATTTACTGCCTCTACAGGGGAGAGACGGGGCATTTACTGCCTCTACAGGGGAGAGATGGGGCATTTAGGGCATTTAAAAAAAAATTCAAGAAATGTTATGTTCTTCCTGAAATTTTAACCAAAAGCCCAAATGTCCCGAACTTTTTAGGAGCAGTGTATGTTGTAGAGGAGAATTGTGATTTGAAAGTCTTACCCCAGTGCCTTGTTTCCTTACAACATAAATATGTAGGAAACAATATAATTCAAGGAAACAATGGGCCCTAAATAATGATGCCGCATCTAGTAACAGATTGGATTGTTTTGCTTCAACTCGTAACCTTAAGAGCTCCTGTCACATGAAGACAGGTGCTCGAGTAATTGACTGTTCCTTAAATGTCACATCCATATTCAAGTATATGACAATATTATTCTATTAATGTACTGAGAAAAGACCCCAGCTGGTGAATAATGAAGAAGTCCTCGTAACAATGGCCGCTGCTTCCACGAGCGTACAATAACATTTACTAACAATTCTTGAGGGCACTTCTATATAGGAAATGAGGGTCACTTTGGTATGTTAATTAGGGTAATAAGATATGACAGTGAGAGATCTCATATGTACATAGGAATACCTACCTCATTTATCAGACCCCAATATAAGTCATCATTAAGTGACACTTAATTATAAGACGAGGAACACTGTCCAAGATTTTCTCTTACTGGTCTTTCAATGGCCGTGATGTGCAGCAATTATCCTGAGTAATTAGATCTAATCTTGATTAAAATGCCCTTGAGATTGCCTGCTCTTTAACTGGAAATGTTACATCATACATCTAAAACAAGAACAAGATTTAATAGCTGGATTTACCATCTATCTTCCAACATACAGTCCCTGAATAAGGCTGAAGCTACGAAGAGTAGATAGACTACTTTGGTGTAACCAAAATTTTATATGACGGTAAAAGTTTGGTCTATGCCTGGAAATAACATGTGGTTCTCTTTCATCATCATCACTTGACTTGCAAACCAGAAAAAAATATTCCTTTAAAAAAGAACCTTTGATAAACTACAATTAAAATATTATCTATCTTACTACCTTAATAGGGACACACATAGGCACAGTCTGTCTAGCCGTCTCCTATAATGTCTGACGCTAATAATAATCCCTTAGCGGAGACCCCGCCCCAAAAAGGGCGACCCCGCACTTCTCCTCTGATAATCCCTATAGCTCACCCTACCCTCTCTTAGATAGCCATAAAGGGCAGAGATAAATCTCGCCAGAAGGATAACCAAACGACTAGTAACAGTATTATACAACAATGTTAAATGGAAATAAAGTGTCAAAAAATGCACAACACACACTTTATTTTGACACTTTATTTCCATTTAATAAAGTGTTCCGGATTGCGGACACATTCGTGTCAGTGCTCTCACTTTGTTCCCTGCCTACACACTCCATTGTGCTGGTGTCCTGTGTGCCAGCCTGTGGTGACACCACTCTCTGATATAAGATAAGAAACAGCAGAGAGAGAGAAGGGGAGAGCAGGTCGGGTACTAAGATAAACCTGTGTGCACTCAGAGCAGAGAGAGAAGGGGAGAGCAGGACGGGAACCAGAGAAACCTGTGTGCACTCAGAGAAAGGAGAGAAGAGGAGAGCAGGATGGTAACCAGAGAAACCTGTGTGCACTCAGAGCAGAGAATGAAGGGGAGAGCAGGATGGTAACCAGAGAAACCTGTGTGCACTCAGAGAATAGAGAGAAGGGGAGAGCAGGATGGGTAACAAGGAAACCTATGTGCACTCAGTGCAGAGAGAGAAGAGGAAGCAGGTGGGAAAACCAAGAAAACCTGTGTGCACTCAGAGCAGAGAGAGAAGAGGAGAGCAGGATGGTAACCAGAGAAACCTGTGTGCACTCAGAGCAGAGAGAGGAGAGCAGTACGTTAACCAGAGAAACCTGTGTGCACTCAGAGCAGAGAGAGAAGAGGAGAGCAGGATGGTAACCAGAGAAACCTGTGTGCACTCAGAGCAGAGAGAGAGAGGAGACCAGGAGGGTAATCAGAGAAACCTGTGTGCTCTTAGAGCAGAGAGAGAAGGGGAGAGCAGGAGGGTAACCAGAGAAACCTGTGTGCACTCAGAGCAGAGTGAAGCGGAGAGTAGGACGGTAACCAAGAAACCTGTGTGCACTCAGAGCAGAGAGGAGAGGAGAGCAGGACGGAAAACCAGAGAAAACCTTGTGTGCACTTAGAGCAGAGAGAGAAAGGGAGAGCAGGACGGTAACCAGAGAAACCTGTTTGCACTCAGAGCAGAGAGAGAAGAGGAGAGCAGGATGGTAACCAGAGAAACCTGTGTGCACTCAGAGCAGAGAGAGAAGAGGAGAGCAGGATGGTAACCAGAGAAACCTGTGTGCACTCAGAGAAGAGCAGGATGGTAACCAGAGAAACCTGTTTGCACTCAGAGAAGAGAGAGAAGGGGAGAGCAGGATGGAAACCAGAGAAACCTGTGTGCACTCAGAGAAGAGAGAGAAGGGGAGAGCAGGATGGTAACAAGAGAAACCTATGTGCACTCAGTGCAGAGAGAGAAGAGGAGAGCAGGATGGTAACCAGAGAAACCTGTGTGCACTCAGAGCAGAGAGAGAAGGGGAGAGCAGGATGGTAACCAGAGAAACCTGTGTGCACTCAGAGCAGAGAGAGGAGAGCAGGACGGTAACCAGAGAAACCTGTGTGCACTCAGAGCAGAGAGAGAAGAGGAGAGCAGGACGGTAACCAGAGAAACCTGTGTGCACTCAGAGCAGAGAGAGAGGGAGAACAGGACGGTAACCAGAGAAACCTGTGGGGCACTCAGAGCAGAGAGATAAGAGGAGATCAGGACGGTAACCAGAGAAACCTGTGTGCACTCAGAGCAGAGAGAGAAGCGGAGAGCAGGATGGTAACCAGAGAAACCTGTGTGCACTCAGAGCAGAGAGAGAGGAGAGCAGGACGGTAATCAGAGAAACCTGTGTGCACTTAGAGCAGAGAGAGAAGGGGAGAGCAGGACGGTAACCAGAGAAACCTGTGTGCACAGAGCAGAGAGAGAAGGGGAGAGCAGGAAGGTAACCAGAGAAACCTGTGTGCACTCAGAGCAGAGAGAGAGAGGAGAGCAAGACGGTAACCAGAGAAACCTGTGTGCACTCAGAGCAGAGAGGAGAGGAGAGCAGGTCGGTTACCTAGAGAAAACTGTGTGCACTCAGAGAAGATAACATCACTCTTCAACAAAGCAAAATAATCAAAGCAATCTATTTGGAAAAAGTCTTTATTTACTGGTCCCTACATAGTGAAAACTAATCTTTGTAGTAAGACAACCCCTTTAAGGGATTAGAAGACAGTAAAAAAGGGCAACAATTGCTTAATTTTATGACCTAGAAAATATGAGGTCAGCATATAAACTAGCATAATGCCCGATTTTGGTTGCCCTAAAACTAAGTAGCTCAATTTAAGGCTGTTTTCATACAGGAAAATTGCCACCAGAAGCACAGGTTGAAGAACACAATGTTTTTGTATTTTACTGCTATTTACCGGTAGCAACCTGGCCATAAACAAATGTAGAAAAGCCTAATAGGGGACCTCTCTTCACACTTAAGGAACAGTGTAAATGAAGCTCTAATAAAACTATCCCGAAGCGCTGCACTTACACTATTATCTTCTCATTCAATAAGAAGGGAAATGGCAACGTGTTTCGGAGCCGGGTAATAGGTCTCTTTATTACAAAGTCTTTTACACGTATCTGACTCATAGGTTCTGTCATTGTTTCTGAGAAATATTCCAATACCCAGTAAGTGGACACCAGCTGGGAGCTGCTTTTATGTTGCTAGGCAGGATAATGCTTTCCTTTTATCAGCTTTGTGCATCAGTATTTGGCTTTTAACCCGTTTACGATATAAATAAATAGTCTGCTCCCTACTATCAGAAGAGAGAAGATACAGAATTTCTAGATCCTTATGACAACACTTCCTGTCTTGACCTTTGGCCATTTTACATTGTCAAATACTGTAGTTACTCTTGGGCAAAAGTAAAACTCTGTATCATCCAGGGCCGTAGCTATAGGGAGGTGCGGCCGCTACCAGAGCTCAAAAGCCCTTCTGCCACATAAGAAGACACCAGTGTTATAAAGGAACATGTGACAGACCTACGGGGAGGCCTCTTACTAGGGACTCTAAAGTACTAAATAGTGTTATTCTCCAGGCTGGGAGCTTCAAGTTACACCTGTGGTATCATCTGTAGATGGAAAAATGCAGACATTTTAGGGGGACAAGTTTAGAGTGAGAGACAATGAGGGCTACACTTTGGAAAATTAGGAACGGTAAGGTAAAGTCAAGAGATTGGAGGTATTTTAAAGATATCCAGTGTTCTGCATTATCTGAGATGAGCATGGGAGATGTTGAGATGTAAGAACCCTCAAAGGAGTCGCCTCACTACAAGGATTGTTTTTTATGTTAAAGATCTTGCAAAAACAAGTCACTTTGTAATATGTGTCCATTAACAGTGTCCTACCTATTCCTTTGATATTCCCTCTTGTATGGGCTGCAAACAGCTTCTCGGGTCGCTATAGCTACAGACCTGTTTACTCTCTCCTGATAGGCTGCCAGCACTGGTCGCCATAGCTACAGACATGGCTTCTACTGCAACCTAGTAGAAGCAAGTAAACACATCCCTGAATTCAAAATGAAACCAAGAAAATAGGACTGAGGTAAAATTGATCAATGTAGCGAGACAACCCCTTTTAGTCACTTTTGAGGGCATGGCTTATTTTAGCATTTTTGCTGACCAAGGAAAATTTGACGCCCTCCTACTTCCCATCTGATTTATTGACTCCTCACTCCCAGCTCCTTTTCACCAGCAGACATTGACATACGTTGATCAGTGTCGGGTCACAGCACAGTAACAATTGGGGTTAAGAGAAACTAGGAGTGAAGAGGATGTGTGTTCTTTGTTTCTGCTTTAAAGGGGTTTTCTCATTACAAAGATTTGCTTTCAACATAAAGGAACAGACTCTTCTAAACACATTGGTCAGCAGATTTTACTTTAGTCATGAGATAAGATACATTTTATTTGCTCTGAGTGCACACAGGTTTCTATGGTTACAAAGTTCCTTTCCATAACTGTTATCTGATTAGAGCAGAGAGCTTAAAGGGGTTTTGCCACGATATAATGTTGACGTGGGATCATCCAAAATGGGTATTTAATCACTTTTCTAAATATATGTGATTACAAAAAGTGAAGCCTATGAGAGATACAGCTTTCTTTACATGCCCTTATTACTTAAAAGTTTGCATTGGACACGACCAGCAGCTGAGAGGAGCTGACAGGCCGCGCTTGCGTGTTTGCACTTCTTATCTGATGACAGGGAATTTGAACGAGCTAGCAAGGGACTGTGGGGAAAGATCTTGTCTTTTGTATAGAGAATCTGCTAATTGTAATGTGATTATTTGAGTAAACATTGCACAACGCTCCCTGCTTCATGGCTGTGTTCTCAGCCCCCCTCTCTCTACCCTTGTGAGGCAGCATGTTTGTTTATTTTCTCTTCTGAGCAGATTAAGAGGTAAGAAACTCACTTCTTGGCAAAACCCCTTTAAAGCAGGGAATGAAGTCAAGGAGCAAACTAATTATCTCTAACAAGATTTTAGATAAGCCATTGTTTTCAGTCCTTACAGCACATGTACCATACATTTACTGTGTTACTTTTCTCTGGAATTGTATTAACTGACGAGATAACATCTACTGCACTTGTCAGTGTAACAGCTCAGCCAGTTACTGAGACATTAGACATGCTAATCACGGCTATAGAACCACCCACAGGCGGAGGAGCCAGAGTGAGTGTAAAACTGCTTGGTGAGGAAACTCCTTTAATAGGATAGTTCTGTGACAAAAATTATTACTTTTATTACTACTTTTCGCAATATACTTTCATCAAATTTTCAGCATGCTTCCTTTATGTCTCCATCAGCTGTATATTCATAGGACGCACGGTACTATAGTGTATATACCTACACAGGAAAAAGGACTGCATTGAGCTCAGGAAATCAGGTGGCCAAAGGGGTTTGGCTTAGATTATGGTAGCTTTTGAAACCTTTAGTCCTTGCCTCTCAAGGCTTTTTACATAAGATAGGCAACAGTAATCGTGTACTGAGACTAAGATGGGAAGGAGGGAAAAAGTTAAAGCACAGCAAAGCATCCTGGGCCTTGTAGCTTTACAAAGGTCCGGGACAGGAGGCTACATACAGCAAAGGAAAAGCACCTAGGGCGACATGTCAGAAAATAAGAGTTTCATGCCAGTTTTAAGGCGCATTAAATGAGTGTATAATACGCCCAAATAAATAAACCTGTCAAAAATCTGGCGTGTGGTAAGCCTTGTATAGCATATTTAATGCGCCTAATTTAGGCGTATACCGAAAAAAAATGTGCATAGCATATAATTGCTAGCCTATTTGATGCACCTACTTTAGGTGCATTCAAAAGTGTCATGCCTGGTGTAAAATGCGACTAGTTTTGGTGTACGACAGTTCATTTAAAGGGGTTTTGCCAGGATGTACCTTATCTGCTAAGAAGCAAATGTAAACAAGCCATGGAGCTGAGAGAGACAAGGCCAGAGCACAGAGCTGCATAAGGGATCGTGTGCAATGTTCACGCAAATAATCAAACTACAACTAGTGGATTTGTATACAAAAGAAACAGTTTCTCTACAGGCAGCTTGAAAGCTTCGTAATGTTCACTGTCTTCAGATAAAGCAGGTATCTACTCATATTATCACATACAACTAGTGGATCTGTACACAAAAAACATTATATTTTACCCGGTGCCTTGAAGCTTTGCAGCTCAGTTCTCATCAGATAAGAAGCTTTCTCTGCGCAAGCCCGGCCAGAATGTCTTGTACGGTCGCTTCCATATCTAATAGAAGCTTTGAAGTAACTAAGGCAGGTAAGCGCCTGTAGCTCTCTCAGTGCTGCCAATTTTTTAATCACTTATTATTTAGAAAAAGTGATTAAATACACATTTTGGAGGATCCCACGTCAAATTAAAATCGTGGCCAAAACCTTTAGACCACTTTAATTTAGAGAATTGGCGTCAAACAGTTTTTTGGTGCAAATATACACAAAAATTGTTGCAGTCCTAATTGGGGACTTGTCACCCTTAAAGGTTTTTGCACGAAGTGAGTTCCTTACCTCTTATTACTAAGGAGAGAAGATAAACAACGCATGCGGCGTCCCGGTAGTGAGGGTGGGGTGGGTGAGCAGAGATCGAGGAAGCAGGGAGCGTCTGCAAAGTTTACTCAAATAATTACATTACAACCAGTGGTTTTTCTATACAGCAGACAGCCTCATACACTGCACATTTCTCCCCAGCCCTTGCAAAGTCCTTCATGTTCCCTGTCATCTGATAAGAAGTGACAACACAGCAAGCGCGGACAAGTTCAGCTCCTGTCGTGTTCTCTGGTGGTGTCTAATGTAAATTAAGGAAACTAAGGGGGCGAGCAATGCTTAGCTATCAGAGGCTTCACTTTTTGTAATCACATATATTTAGAAAAGTGATTAAATACCCATTTTGGAGGATCCCACGTCAACATCAGATCGTGGCAAAACCCCTTTAATCTTCAAAGACAGGGCTGAAAAAAATGCCACACCGCTTTAGTCACCTGATCTCCTGGGCTGGACAGAGAGCTGTTTCCGGTGTGTAGAGCACAGAACTACTGAGCTTCCTGCTATCAAACAGCTGATGTAGAACTGCAGAAAGCCCATGGAAAATGAAATGAAATGTATTTAGAGAATTTTTTTTCCTACTGGACAGGACAGGTCAAGAGATGCTCCTTATTTCTGCTCTTCAATCTGGCAAGAGATGATGATTCTGAGCTCAGGTCATGCAGATTAAGGGTATGTTCACACTGTGTTTTTGGACGAGGTTTACAGAGTGTTTCCTTGCCCAAAACCTCGTCCAAGCCACATCAAAACTTCACCTGAAACACGCTTCTTCAGACAAGGTTTTTGACGAGGTTTTCATCAGGTTTTTAATCAGGTTTTGGACAAGGTTTTCACTCATACAAATGAATAGCCAGGGTGAAAACTGCGCCAAAAACACGCTAAAGGACAGGTCAAGAGATGCTCCTTATCTCTGCACTTCAATCTAGGCAAGAGATGATGATTCTGAGCTCAGGTCATGCAGATTAAGAGATGCTCCTTATCTCTGCTCTTCAGTCTGGGCAATAGATGATGACTATGAGCTCAGGTCATGCAGATTAAGAGATGCTCCTTATCTCTGTTCTTCAATCTGGGCATGAGATGATGACTATGAGCTCAGGTCATGCAGAATAAGAGAAGCTCCTTATCTCTGCTCTTCAATCTGGGCAAGAGATGATGACTCTGAGCTCAGAATTCCCAACTGCTACCATGAAGACTCCCAGTGTTAACCTAGAATCAAGGGAACATCTCAGAACCTTCATAGAGTCAACATCATCAGTTGACCCTTTCGCTTCTGTCAACCTCAAACCAGTTTTTATGCCACAGAAGGTTATTCGGGCCACATTTAATGCAGAACTGAAATTCAAAATAATTAAACGCTTCAACACTATAATGTTCTTGTCATAAATTTTTAGCTCGGAGGTTAGAGGCTTAGGTAGAGGGGTCTCCTGTTAACAACATAAAATGTTCGAGTCAATGAGACATCGTCCCTCGCTTCACAGCTTTTGCCATAGACGCAACCTATTTTCATCCACTAAGTGATTGTAATTCATCTTCATCATGATAATAAACAATTAATATATGCAATGAGCAGACTTGACGAGCCAATTATCTTAATCAAGAGTCAACTTCAAGCTCCTAAAAGAACACAAACAAGAAATTAGAAAACTTCACGTCAGTGGAGAGGATTGCGTAAACTTA
The DNA here is from genome assembly GCA_025379985.1 of Phyllomedusa bahiana. Classification (NCBI taxonomy): domain Eukaryota; kingdom Metazoa; phylum Chordata; class Amphibia; order Anura; family Hylidae; genus Phyllomedusa; species Phyllomedusa bahiana. The sequence goes on from JAODAL010003697.1 coordinate 49,933, forward strand.
GAAGACAAAGTTCTAGCACCGGGACACATTGCTTCCTTGGCTTCTGGTGGAACTTCTCGTTCCTCAGCCTGTGGCCTCCTTTTATCTGGATTAAGATGATATCAACATGCTATTGATTATCTCCAATTATACGCAGTAGCTTGTGCACAGCATCTAGGAACGTTACAGAACAGAGAAGAGAATGGCAGTTCCCTAATCTGCTCTCAGCCGCCAAAGGAAAACCATTCTGGGTTATGATGATCTTAATTATCTTAACGCTCACAAGAAACAACTTGTGACGTTCAATCAGAGGCGAGCATTGTAAATGAAGCGATTTCGCTGTGTCGCTATTTTCAGGCTCTGTAGGGGGCAAAGACATTGAATTACTCATTTTCAATAATCCTGTAGAATTACCAGTATTAAGCATATCAGAGGATGGGACAGAAACACAAGGTTCAATTGGCTTTCCGGTTGTGATCCAGATGTAGGAGCTAAAACAGCACCAACGAATGTGAACAGGGGGTTAAGTCGCTGGAGGTAAAAGATTTTTCCACAGTTGACCTGTTTTGTTTTTTTTAGGTCAATGCTTAGAGCAATTGTGTTTTTCTTTTTAGACCTGAGATCGGAAGCTTTTAGAAAGCGCTAATCCATCTACAGAGCAGTAGAGATGGTGCAGCCAAGTAACCTGACAGATCAGGTCAAAGGGAATCGATGGAGAGGAAAATTTTTTGATCTCCAGATACCAAAGGTTATGTTCATATGGGGAGGGGATAGGCTTCAGATTTTATATCCGTAGCTAGAAAAATGTAAAATGTTTTTGTAAACCTTTAGGCTGACAATCATTTCATTCAGACCAATAGCACCAAATAGCTGTGGAAGAGATGGGGTAGCAAAATCAATGTGCACCCTTTGTTTGGCCACATTATGCACAGGTACAATCCTCCCTTTCTGTTGCACACCTGAGACATTACCACTACAGATAGACAGATTCAATTACAGCCCGTCCCCGGGTTACATACAGGTTAGGGACTGTAGGTTCGTTCTTAAGCTGAATTTGTATGTAAGTCGGAGACCAATTTATTTAGCCGAACGCAGACGGAGAGTCAGATGTAGCGCACCCGGAGTCGGCCTTACAGTGCGAAGATCGCAGTTCAGCGCCGGGGCTCTCCGCAGCGCCGGAGGTGTTGGACTGTCCCTGGCTTGCGTCGTTCGGTAACCGTTCTGTAAAATAAGAGACAGACGTACGTCGGAACAACGTAAGTCGGGGACTGCCTGTAATAGTGAATTATCGATAGAATTAAAGGGGTATAATCACTTACACTCACTGCGTATTCAGACCCAGTTGCTGTCATTCTACTCTTCTGTCCTCTGTACTCCTTAGTAATTTGTCAAACAGTACAAATAAATTTTTAAAAAAAACCTCAATCAGGTATGTGCATTGAGAAAAAAAATACACATTTGGTTCCTGTAGGGATTTAAACCTAGGACCCCTGTGGTGAAAAGCAGAAGTGCCAACCATTCAGCTACATTGTAGCTACTCACAGGTCTTTACATAAGCGGACCTTTGTTTGACTAGTGTGAGTACACTGTGGGGAAAGGCATGGCGATGTCAAGCCTTCTGGGTCACATGATCACAGTTCAAACAAACAAATCATACACGCCCCCTTTTGAACATATTAAAAGCTAATGCAGGACAAACCAGGCATGAAATGCCTTTGTGGTAAAACCTCTTTAACATTGACTGCTTGGACAATCTCTGCTTGCCACCAAGACCCTCCTGATCACAGGGACCCATTGATGGGGGGAGGGGGGATTTATTGCATGGGACTCACTGCTTGTCAGTATCTTACACAGCATTGTCGCAATGGGTATCTTCTATTATAATGAAGTAGTAGATATAATAATAATATTACATAATTGAATTATTGTCAAAATAAGTACAAGGAAATTCATGCAATCTTACAAGCCTTCATAATCAGAATAGTCTGATAAGCCGCCGTTTGTTTCCAACACAGAAGCAGATTTTTAGGTGAATTCTCATTTTTAACTGTAATGTATGACGTTATTGGTGAACAATATAATATAAGGTAGAATTTGCCTCAGCCATGAGGAAACACAAGAACTCACTGGGTGACAACCATAAATCTTCTTATATCTGTATATTCTGCTTTGGCCCCTAAATCTCCCGCACACTGCTCCGTTTACTATAAAATAAGTGTCGTTCACACACTGCCTGTGATGTGCTGTTGTACAGGCTGCAGCCTTTCCTATGTAATTTAACAGCATTTTAGTCAAAAGACAAGATTTCCATGTTGTTTGTATGTTCTCCCAGTTGAAGTCATGTGCCGAAGATCTGAATACAGTAAGCTATCAAATTCTTTGGCGCTGTCTATGAGATCCCCTGGACTTCACCCTTAACCCCACAAAAGTATAGACTTTGCTGCAGAAGGATCCCCAGTATAGTCGTGGAACAGCGGCAATAGTGCTACTGCAGAAATTGCATGGTCAGTAGTGAAGCCAAGGGACATATCCATGTAAGAGCAGTCAGGAACTGACAGGCCATAGGACAGAAGCATAGTCAGAAATGGA
>JAODAL010003697.1:57500-168810 GCA_025379985.1 Phyllomedusa bahiana
CCACTGTAGGAATCTCCATTACATCTGTCAACTGTTCTGCAGGCAATGCCATTCTTAGCAAAGCACAATATGCAGATTGAAGGGAACGTCGCCATACTGCTGTCACACTCCCACGTACTGTATCTGGCACATTCCCACCACCTGAAGTGTCCTCTGCTGGCCCTTGTGCATGTAACGCACCAGTGCGCTACATTCTTTGGCTGCCCCCCACCAATGCATTCACCCCCTAGGATATTTAAAGCATACCCCCGAACCATCCCGAATTCTGTGTGTCAGTCCTGGGCTGAGGTATGTCCCGTGGATCCAGAGCACATCAATGGTCACTTAGATGCCGCCCGTTCTCTGAGCATTTGGGTTCAGCGACACTATGCTGTTGCTTGGTTCTCACCTGGCTAGTTTCTTGACCATTCTCTATTTTTACTTTCATACAAATATGATAGGGTTTGTGTTTGATTCAGTACGGATATCTGAAAAATACAAAAACTAAACTAATAGGTATGGGATCCGAGATGAGATGGGATCTAGATATACACGACAATGAAAAATACCAAAAAACAAACAAAGAAAGGCACGAGTGTTCTAAAACTTAAAGGGGTTTTGCCATGAAGTGAGTTCCTTACCTCTTATCTGCACAGGAGAGAAGAGAAACAAAGCATGCGGAGACACGGGGGAGAGGGCGAAGGGGTGAGCAGAGAGCGATGAAGCAGGGAGCGTCTGCAAAGTTCACTCAAATAATTACATTACAACCAGTGGTTTCTCTATACAGCAGACAGCCTCATACACTGCACTTTTCTCCCCAGCCCCTTGCAAGCTCCTTCATGTTCCCTGTCATCAGATAAGAAGTGCAAACACGCAAGCGCGGCCAGATCAGCTCCTGTCAGTGTTCTGGTTGTGTCTAATGTAAACTGTCAGGAAACTAAGGGGGGCTGAGCAATGCTGTAGCTCTCAGAGGCTTCACTTTTTGTAATCACATATATTTAGAAAAGTGATTAAATACCCATTTTGGAGGATCCCACATTAACATTACATCATGGCAAAACCCCTTTAACGTTTAATAAATACTACTGAAAGTAAACTGTCATATCCAAATTTAAGCAAAAACTAGCCAAAGGGACAAAATAGTCCCAAAAAGACACAAACAATGGTGCAAAATAGAAAGGACAGTCAGGGTAATAACAACCAACAAAGATGACCCTATTACACCCCTACTTCACCTACTCAACCCTTCAGGCTAAATACAGGACGATCGTCCCGAAAAGGGCGCCCCTTTCTGGAACCTGTCCCTACCACAAACTTACCCTATACATATAAGATATAGCGTCCCTAGATATACACAGCAATGAAAAATAGGGTCATCTTTGTTGGCTGTTATTATCCTATCTGTCCCTCCTATTTTGCCACCATTGTTTGTGTCTTTTTGGGACTATTTTATCCCTTTGGATAGTTTTTGCTTAAAGGGGTTTTGCCACGATGTAATGTTGATGTGGGAACCTCCAAAATGGGTATTTAATCACTTTTCTAAATATATGTGATTACAAAAAGTGAAGCCTCTGAAAGCTACAGCATTTCTCAATCCCCCTAAGTTACCTGAAAGCTTCCACTAGACACGACCAGAGGAGCTGACAGGCCGCGCTGGCGTGAAACACTTCTTATCTGATGACAGGAAAAATGAATGAGCTTTTAAGGGACAGGGAAGAAAGTGCAGTCTATGAGGCTGTCTTGCTGTATTGTGAATTCACTGTGGTACTGTTATTATTTTACTTAAGTTTTGAGAAGCTCCCTTATTCCTCACTCCTTGCTCACCCCCTCCCTCTCTCCCCTGCAGCCTTCATGACTCAGCATGATTTGTTGATATTCTACTCCCGTGCTGATAAGAGGTAAGTAACTGGCGTCCTGGCAAATCCCCTTTAAATTTAGATATGAGAGTTTCCTTTTAGAAGTATTTATTAAATGTTATGTTTTAGAATACACATGCCTTTTTTTGTTTTTTTTAATTCGGAGATCTCCAACCCCATTTCCATGGTTTACCATGGGAACTCTTCTCACCTAAGGAGGGCGCCGCTCTTCAGCTAATACACCCATTTATAACTTTAAACATCTGGTAACATCTATTAATTTAGCACTGGTAAAATTCTACAGACTGGTGGACCTTCTCTTCGCTCGGTCAGACCCTCTCGGATCCCGAAGCCCTACTAGTCATGTATGTGCACCTTGTAGACCATCTGCTTCTCTACAACAAGGCACTGACATATAACCTATACATTCAGTGCCTGACTTATATCTTTCTCCTAGCTACAGTCGGAGACTTATGGGACATGGCTCAGGTGCTGACATCACACACTTGAGTCATGCCCCATAAAAATGTCAGAACATCGCAAGCCTTTCTCCACTCACTGCATCTTCTGGTTGGCACAGCAGATGTTTTTACCTTCCTTGCATTGGGAATCTCCGTCTTCAGAACTGCACAACAACTCTTCTTCATGGCGCTCTGGTCTTGTGCTGTCAGCTCCAGCACAGCAGGTCTATTTTTACTGCTTCCAATCCTCTAACCCCTCCTCAGCCACTTCCAATTTAATATACAATACTGTGCTGTATCAGCACCCATACAATTAGTTTAGGAGTGGCATGCGGCACTTTTTTTGATACAATAGTGCCGAAATTCACACCACACGTACAAAGGGTAGGGTTTTTTTTTTGGATAAGTCCCCATGTTTCGAACATGTGTTCTGTGGCATGCTGGCATTGTAGTTCCAGTTTCCCAGCAGCTAGTACAAGGGAAACTACAAGGGGCCAAAAAATCCCACTCAAACGTGTATAATTGAAAGGGGTGTGATAATACATTTTTCAAACAGTCCCTGCTGTGGCCTGCGGCACTTGTAGTTCCATTTTCCCACGCAGGGAACGGACAAGTACATGTTTTAATATGTGTTTGTGTGGGAAATACTGTCACTTTTTGTTTCCTTGTTCCACAGACTAGTAGTTTGGGGAAACTACAATGCCAATTTTCCAAAATCCACATTTTCAAAATTGAAAGGGTGTGTAAGTAAAAAGTTTCTAACATGTGCTGTTTGTGGAAAGGCGGAAACTTGTTGTTCCTTTTTTCCACAGCAGTGGCGAAGAGAAATACTAGACCCAAGCAGGGCCAAACACCATGAAATTATTGTAGGGGTGCTGTTTTAGTCCCTGTTTTTTAACAGGGTGTTTTCTGGGGCATCCAGCAGCTCCCAAAATGGGGAACTACAAGTGCCTGCATCCCACAGTAGAAATTTGAGAGACTAAAAGTGTGATCAAATTTTCCAAAACCCGGGGCACAGCATTTAAGAAAAATTTGAAAAAACCCTTTTTTTTGGGGACTATCCAAAAATAAAAAAAAAAAAAAAAATTTAATTTTTGCTGCATTTCCCATTTAAATTTTTTTCCCGACTTACAAAGAAAATAAAACTTAGAACGCAGAAAAATTTTATTTTAAAAAAAAGGGGGGTGGGAGAAGTGGGGGGAGTTTCCACCCATAAGAAAGGGAAAGGGGGGGGGGGGGGGGGGTTTTCATGATTCTCCTAAATAAAAGGGAAAAAGGCCCAGTGGTTTTCTCCAAAAATTTTTTTTCGGAAGGGGGGAAATCCCCCAAGATTTCCCCTGGACACTCCGTCGGGGGGTTTAAAAGCATATATAATGTATATGCCCCCCCAAAAAAAGAATAGTTTTTCCGTTAAAATTTTTGGGAAGGGCACCCGGTCCTCCAGGATAGGGACCCCAAGAAAATAGAAGCGGGGGGTTTTAAAGGGAGTCATGTGTAATAGGGAGGTTTGGAAAAAGGGGGATTTGAGGAAGGGCAGTGTGGGGGGAAGGGGAAAAGTTTGTTGTCCCGGGGGATTCGGGGGCCCTTTGGGGTTTGGGAACGGACTTTTGGGAGAATGGAAACCCCGGAGGGGGGGGAATTTACCTTTATTCCCATCCCCCAAAAATTTCCCGGGGCAAAAAAAGATTACTTTTTCGAATGGAAACATGATGGGTAAATGGGTGGGATTCTAGTTTTTTTAGCCCATTTTTTATTTCCGGATCACGCCCCTATTACCCTGACACCCCAAAGGTTTATTTTTCCCCAAAGGGGGACTGATATACTCTGGAGACCCCCGGGAAATTCTTCCTGAAGGAGGAGGGTTTTTTCGGGGTGATGAAAAGTTGGGGGAAAGGGAAATTTTTGGCAAAAATAATATGGGACTTTAGAGAAAAACCACTTTTTTATTTTGGGGAACGCAAAGGCTTTTGGGGGGGGGATAATAGCTTATACACTCACATCAAAAAGAAAATGGGGAAAGGGTTTCCGACGATAAACATCGCGGTGAGGAAAATTTTACAGGCTTATCTAGACTCTTTGAAAGAGGGGAAAAAAACAAGGTGGATACGGGCCCAAAGCGGGGAGTTTGAGGGATCAGGAAAAAACGGGGTTTTAAAATATACAGTGATCAAAAAAAACACTACGTTCTTAAAAATTTGGTAAAAAAATCGGGGGAAAATTTTAGCGAACCTGGCTGGGGAAAAAAAAAAGGGAAAAGACAAATTTTTCCCTGGGTTTAAAAAGACCGGGGGGGGCCCAAAGACATACAGACCCAAAAAAAATTTAAAAAAGGGTTTTTTAAAGGAGTATTATGAGGAGTTGTAAAGGGAAAAGGGCCCCCAGTTTCAGGGCAGGCCCACACAAGCTTTCTAGAAAGTTGAAATTCCCCGGAAATTGTCGAAAGAGGATTTGGGTTTTTTAAAATTTTTTTTTTTTTTTTAATTTCCCGCCAATTGAGTTGGAGGATTTGTGGTCCAAAAATAAAAGGTATCCCAAATTATTAAAGCCCCGGGGCCCGGATGGCTTTAAACGGGGGCTTTTTCCCAAAACTGTTAGGAAAAGATATGGAGGGGTGCTCAAACAGGTGTTTGGGGGAGTTCATAGGTGAAAAGAGGGTGATGTCTTCACCCAAAACCCCGCTTATTTTTAGGTACTACAAAAGGGAAAAGGGAAAGGTTTTCCGGTTGTCCTAGTCCTATCCGGCCGATTCGTTAATCAATGGGGGAATTTTAAAAAAATTTAAAAATTTTTTGGGAAAAACAGACTCGGGTGGGGTTGCCTAAGTTGGTGGGCCCCAAAATTCAAAACGGTTTTTTTAAAAGGGATGGTCAGGGGTGGTTAATACCCGGGAAAAGGGGTATTGGGGGTATGGATAGGGGGGGAAGGAAAGAGGGAGAAAAAAGGGGATGCCCAGCGCTATTCCCCGAAAAACGGTGAAAAGGCTTTTGATAAGTAAAAAATGGTCTTGGCTGATAGGGGGGTCAGGGCCCAAAATAAACATAAAAGGGGGCCCTTTAGGGCTTTTCGGAATTTATATGACCAACCAAGGGCCAGATAAAAAAATGGGGGGTTCCCTATCAGCCCCTTTTTTGGTACAAAAAGGGGCCCGGGACGGGGTGGCCCGTTTTTCCCCTTTTTTATTTTTTAATATCGCTCTAGAGGGGTCTTTAAAGACATTAATTTGTTCTGAAAACCTTTGAGGGAAAAAAAGGTGGGCAGAAAAGGGGTAAAGCTAGCTGCTTTGCAGTTGACATAAATGCTTTTTGAGTTCGCCAAAAAAATCATCTGGGAAAGGTAATAAACTTTTTAAATAAGTGGGGCCCCTTAACAGATAAAAATTAATATATCTAAAAGCAACTGTTCTTCGGGGAGATTACAGAGGGGGGGGACAGCTCAGTGGGGGGCCAGGTGGGTCCCTTTCCTTTGACTTATTTAGGGTTTAACAAAATTGGAAACATGGTCAGGCTTATCCCAAACCGAACTAGGGGCCCTTTGAAAAAAAAAAATACAAAGGAAATTGAAAATTTTAGTAAATTACCATTATCGTTATTTGGTAGGGCGCAGCTGCCCAAAAAATTGAAAAGTTTTGCACGTTGTTTTTTATCCTTACAAAAATTTCCCCAAATTTCTTCTGAAACATAAGGGTGTAAACAGGGTTTCAATCCGCATTTTTTAAAATTTTTATGGAATTCCAAAAGACCCAGAAATTTCCTATTAAAAAAACTTAGTATGACCAAGTTTGGCGGAGGTCCTTTAAACCCACCCAAAATTAGAATGTAAATTTTGCGGGGTTTTTTTCGGGCCCTGTGGGGACTGGGGGGGAAAGAGCAATAGCTTCTCTAAACCCAACCTTGAACGGCAGCTGGCTTGCCCAGAAACCGGTTTCACTTTAAAACGGAGGTTTGGGATCTTCCCCCCCAGGGTTTAAACCCGGGGTGTGGTGCTCAGAGACACTATTGCCACATGGGCATGTCGGAAGGTTTTCACTTTGGCCCCGGGGCATCTCTAAAAAAATCTCCCTTTTGGGAAAATTCCCTCTTTTTCCCGCAGGGAGAGGGAAAAAAAGTTTTTTGGGTTTGGAGAAATAAGAATATAAGATCATAGGAAAACCTAATCAATGAGAAGGATAATAAGGGGTTTTTGACGTGGCCCAAAAAATGAAAGAGAGGGACGGTTTTTAGGGAAGGGGTGGTTTTCCAATTTGGGAATTTATTGGGGCCCTTTTGGGAAATCTTTTCCCGGTTTTTAAAAATTTAGCGGGACGAGAGTCTGGAGTAATTTTTATGAACTGTAGGGGATCAAGAACGCGGGGGGTTTCCCTTTTCCATTATTTACAGGAGATTTTGGGGACAGAGTGCTAGCTCCAATTAAGGGGGTTCCCCGCTTTGTTCGTGGGGAAAAGGGGGCTGAGGACCCCCAGATCAGGGAAAAGATCAAGCAGGGTGGGGGAAAATTAGGGTTTATTAAATTTAAAGAAAACTGGAGGGAGAAGTTCTTTTTGCTTTGGGTCACAAAGCCATTACGCTTTAAAACTCTCGTTCAGGGAAAGCCCCTGCGCACTTTCTCAGGGGGAAAGTCCCAAATGTAAACTAAGAAGGGAGACCTTTTCATGGAAATGGCATTGCCCCCAAAACTAAAAAAAATATTGGGAGATATTTTTTTTGCTGATTAAAGGGGGTGTGGGAAAGTGGGGGGTGCAGGGATCCTATAAGCGGGGGATTTTCCATTATACCCTTTTTAAAAAGACCAAAAGGAAAGGGAGAGACTCCAGCTTTTTTTTAAACACAAGGGGGGGCACACTTATAAAAGGTGGCTAAAAGTGTTTTCCTTTTTAAATTGGTTTTTAAAAAAGAAATGTTCCCCACAAAGGAGGAAGCTTTCCGTTAATTAAAAGATTTGGTAACCCTAAAATAGGGTTGTGCGGAAACAAAAAAGACTCGTTGAAAGAGAAGGGCTTTAAAAAATTGAAAGTTTTACATTAAAATTTTTTTGGGTTTAAGGGGATAGGGGCGCTGATTGGGTCACTTTCCCCCACTTCTGGGTTACTACCCCCAGGGAAAAAATTGGGGGGTTCCTTGGGTAACAGAGGGAGGAGAGGCAGGTGACGGGAAAGGGAAAAACCCGGGGTTTACTGAGCTAGGGGAGGGAGGTTAAAAGGGGGAAATTCCCGGACTGTAGGGGGGGATTTATCCTTGATGTAATTGGAAGGGTTTCACATTAAAAATTTGGTGTCAGAAATTGCCCGTTTTCCCGTGTTTAAAGGGGGGGGGGGGAAAAGAAAAACTTTTAAAGGGGTTGTTTTTAAATAGGCTCGGCTGTTTTCGTTCTTATTGTCTAATTCTTTTTAAAGGGGGGAAGTTTTAAAATATTTCTAAGCATGTGATTTGACATATTGAATTTTTGTTTGATTAATGCAATATGACTGGTTTTTTAAGGGTTTTACACTTTCTCTCCAATTTAAAAACATTGTTTAAAAAAAAAAAAAAAAAATCAACTTAAATAAAAACCCACCGGGTTCCCATTTTTGTTCGGAACCCCCCTATATGTTTTTATAAATTTTTGGGAAACTCTATACAGAATTACAGTTTTTTTTAAATACATGATATTTTTTTTTGTCACGGCCATTTTTTCCCAAGCACAATGTATGGGAAAATGTTAAAGGGGCCCTAAAAACAAACCCCCAGTGCCCCCCTCCCCCATCTCCTCATTTAAACCCAAAGTTCAAATCAAAAATTTTTACTTTTTTAAACCCCGTTTAAAGCATTTACAGGCATAAAACACCAATGATTTTATTTTTATTTTCCATTTACCTCCTGCATGTTCAATTACCATCAAGTCAGCTTTCATAAAATATTGATTTAATAACATCAAATTAATTACAGTAGGTCCATGCAAGTCCGTTAAATGCCATCGAATTGATGGATATTTGTAATATCACCCACAGTGTGCCAGACAGAGGTTCTCTATAATCTAATTGTCTCATTGACCCTTTCCCACCTCCCGGAGCCTCTGTTCAAAGAAGAATAAAAATGATGCAACAGGGAGATCGCGAGGTTTATGTTCCTTATTGTCAAATGATCCTTATTAGATTGAAACGGGGTAGTTACTTTGGGAACACCCCAAAAAAAAAAATGTAAAAAATTGAAAGTCATTAAATTGATTGGTGTCAGAGGCTGACCCTACCCATAGCTTAGGGCTATAATGAATTGCAGATTTTTTAGGGGAAGTAAACCCGGGTGAAATCCGGAATTTTAAGGCCTGTCAGGGCGCACAAGAAACAAGATGGAGGGCCCTAAACTGGCCCAAGAACCCTTACTAGGTCGGCCCCAACCCAAAACTGAGAGCTCTCCCAGCCAAATGAACACAAGAAACAGATGCACAACAAGAACAAAAAGGGGAAGTAGCCCGGCCAAGCACAACGAAGGGGGGGGGAGTACAGAAATGGCTGACAGGAGAGCAACCAGAGCCCAAGCCAGAGTCAAAGAACACAGAAGAATCCAACATGAAACCAGGCGAACTATAGGCAGAAGTAACCATATAGCAGGCAAAGAAGACAGGAAGCAGAGACCTTATAGAGGGAACAGGAGAAGGTAGGACAGAAGTGATAGGAGAATGGAAGTGTCAATCAATAAAGAACAGGATAACCCAAATAGTGCTGGAAGATTCCTGGCCACGGGCGTTGGCCAGGAATCAGTTAAGTATACAGAGCTAGCAGACAGAGTTCACACTGGAAAACATTATGTAAAAAAACCATGGTTTTCTTCACGACGGCTGTGGCCGGCGACCAGAGCACAAAGCTGGGGGTCTGTCAGGCATGATCACGACACAAATTAGACAGAATTCACCTCAGATGATGAATTCATTAAAGAAAGTGCTGTAAAGTCTAATAAGCCATGAGGTTTAAAGGGAAAAGAAATCACAAGGCAGAACCTTAAAAATATACTTAGGTCATTGCCAAGAAAATTTACTAAATCACAAAAGAGACGATGATGAAGAGCCTACTAACACCTTCCTGCCATGTAATATTGGAATGGGTCCATAAAAATCCAAAAATTCTATTTGTATTCAAACACTACAAAAGAGTCATCGGCAATGTTGAACTTTGGCAACCATAGTTCTGTGACATTTTCCACTAGGTCATAGCTTCCTTGACAGATGTGACCTCATCAATTACTTTGTATTCTTTCTATCGTTACACTATATGTCAATAGAAGAGTGAAGAAATCAGGCGATACCTTTTAGAGGCTGAGTATATTTGATGGTGAGCTTTCCTTAGACATGATATTATACAAGAAACTGAAAGTGTAGGCGTTTCAGGCCACACTTGCCCTTAACCAAAGCATGCTATGGTTAAGAGCCTGTGCGGTCTGAAAAGCGTAAGCGTTAGTCTGTTGAACTTTTTGTCTCTAACATGGAATAAAGTATATTTAACCTTGGAGGACACTGGACACATCTTTTTCCCCACCCTTGGTTGAACTTGATGGACACGTGTCTTTTTTTAACTGTATTAACTATGTAACTATCTTAGAGACAAAAAACAAAATCCAACAGACTAACGCTTACGCGTTTCAGACCACACTTGCCCTTAATCAAAACATGCTATGATTAAAGGGGTTTTGCCACGAAGTGAGTTGCTTTCCTCTTATCTGGCTCAGGAGAAAATATAAACAAATCATGAACGCTGCAGAGGGGAGAGGGAGGGGTCTGAGCAGCGAGGAGCACAGAGGGAGAAATAAGGGAGCGTCTGCAATGTTCACTCAAATAATAACATTACAAACAGTGGATTGTCTATACAGCCTAAAGCCTCATACGCTGCACTTTCTCCACAGTCCCTTGGAAGCTCATTCGTGTTCCCTGTCATCAGATAAGAAGTGCCGACAACGCAAGCGCGGCCTGTCAGCTCCTGTCGGCTCTCCTGGTTGTGTCTAATGCAAACTTTTAAGTAAATAAGGGCTTGTAAAGAAAGCTGTAGCTCTCATAGGCTTCACTTTTTGTAATCACATATATTTAGAAAAGTGATGAAATACCCATTTTGGAGGGTCCCACGTCAACATTACATCGTGGCAAAACCCCATTAAGGGCCCCTGCGGCCTGAAAAGCATAAGAGTTAGTCTGTTGGACTTTGTTTTATGTCTCCAACATGGAATAAAGTATATTTAGCCTTGGAGGACACCGGACTTATCTTATTTTTAGCTTTCCCACCTGGTTTTGAGAAAATGAAAAGTTGCCATTTTTCACATTCTCATTTCCTTCCTATGGTCCATGAAGACCAAAACCTCTTTCATCTTACTTTGTTTCACTCCAGCTCATGGAAGTATTTAACAGCCGCACCAAGTTGATTTCCGCAAACCAAGAAACTTGAAAAGTAAAATTACTTAAATCCACCATCAAAACAAATTGGAACTGGATTGACCCCAACATCTCAGAGACGCCTCCTCAGCTTCTACCTTACAATAAACATTTCCAGATACATTAAAACCCTCAGTGTAACGGCTTCTCGCCTTTGATGCTATATAGCTCTATACAATTTCCGTGCGTACACCACAGATTGCTAATTTGGTCAAAGACAGCTTTAGTCTATTATATTTTTAAATCGACAATTAAGATAGGGCGATTGCAGTTAATTTACATACAGTAATTACCAACGGCTTCGCAAAGCTCATTGTTTAAACATTTCTATTGCTTAACCCATTCAAAGGACGGATGAATCGGAAGGCATCAAAAAAGCCTGACAGACGGAAGCGCATTGATAGGGACGCTGAAAAAGTTGCTAATTGAATTTTAAGGTCTTTTTTTTCATAGTACCTTTTGTAAATAATGAAAGCCTAATTTTTTTTATGAAGAAAGTTGAAACTGCAAAAAAAAAAAACCTTTGCAACTTTCAATCGCCGTAGGCCATCAATTACAAAAAGTTGTTGGAATTTTTGTAGAACTTTTTAACGAAAAAAGAAGCAATTCTTGTAAGGACGGATTGGTATTCATAGTATAATGAACTGAACCACAAGGACGAGAGATGAAATGAGACTATGGGGAGTTGGCCGGGTAGGAAACTAATCATGGCTGGGTTTTTCTATTTCTTTTTTACATTTTTCGCCTTTAAAATATATAGAAAAAGCTGTGGTATACTCAAGTCCCCGAAGCCGCAGACCCACTGAACCAGCCCCCCAAAGTCCCCCACGTGCTCGCCAAGGAACAGCAAAGAGACGCCCGACCAAGAGCGAGACGCACACTCGACTGTGACGCCTGACGGGTTTTTTCTATTTCTAAGAATTTTATAGATGAAGATTTTTTTGCTCTGGATATTATAGTGAGAAGGATTTTTTATTGAAAATTCATCATATTTTCAGAGGGAAATTGTCCAGTGTAGTCAATGTTTAAAACATGGAGTCCGTAATTGTTTTATAAGATATATGGGACAATAAGGGTATGTTCCCATTATGTACTATGGCGCGTCTTTCGGGAGCTCGCACTAATGCGCGCGTACTCCCGTGGTGCAGAGGTGCAGCATCCCGCCGGCTCCATTGACATTCATTACTCGCATAGCGTATTCGCGGTGGGATATGTAAACAAAGACACAGTGTTCCTTTGTACTGGGAACTCCCATAGAACAGAATGGAGAATACAGTGTTCCTCTGTACTGGGAACTCCCATAGAACAGAATGGAGAATACAGCGCTCCCCTGTACTGGGAACTCCCATAGAACAGAATGGAGAACACAGTGCTCTCCTGTACTGGGAACTCCCATAGAAGAGAATGGAGAACACAGGGCTCCCCTGTACTGGGAACTTCCATAGAACAGAATGGAGAACACAGAGCTCCCTTGTACTGGGAACTCCCAATAGAGGAGAATGGAGAACACAGCGCTCCCCTGTAACTGGGAACTCCCATAGAGGAGTAATGGAGAACACAGCGCTCCCCTGTACTGGGAACTTCCATAGAACAGAATGGAGAACACAGTGCTCTTCTGTACTGGGAACTCCCATAGAACAGAATGGAGAACACAGCGGTCCCCTGTACTGGGAACTTCCATAGAACAGAATGGAGAACACAGCGCTCCCCTGTACCGGAACTCCCATAGAGGAGAATTGGAGAACACAGCACTCCCTTGTACTGGGAACTCCCATAGAGGAGAATGGAGAACACAGCGCTCCCCTGTACTGGGAACTCCCATAGAAGAGAATGGAAAACACAGTGCTCCCCTGTACTGGGAACTCCCATAGAGGAGAATGGAGAACACAGCGCTCCCCTGTACTGGGAACTCCCATAGAGGAGAATGGAGAACACAGCACTCCCTTGTACTGGGAGGTCTGTACATAGAAGTCAGGTCTGGAGTCTGAATTAATATAGGGATCTGGTCTGGGATCTGTATTAATATTGGGGTATGATCAGTTGTTTGAAATATTTAAGGGTCTAGCATGGTGTATGCAAAAATTTTAGAATGTCTATGGGATGTAAATTAATATTGGGTGTGAGGTGTGGTGCGGTGCATATTCGGCGCAAATAATTGACATGTCACTGATCTCCCCGCGCGTACAATACTTGGTTCTGCCATAGAACGCGCTCTTCATTTTTACCTGAGATAGGTGAGGGTCTCAGAGGTGGGATATGTAAACAAAGTCTTTGGTGGGAACACAAATAAATGTAAGATCCGCATGGAAAAAAACCACTCTGAATAGTGTTGGTATATCACAGCAGAACATGGATAAATAGGTTGCAGCACTCTTCTTCATAATAAAAACATGTACTTATTAAACTCAGCAAAAAAAAGTGGATGAATCCATGTTCAGGGCAAAATTAAACACTGACGCGTTTCAAACTTGTTAGACGTCGTTTGAAGCTATGAAGAAGAACTAACAAGTTCAGCGTTTAATGTTGCCCTGAAAAAGTATTCATCCACTTTTCAAATTGGGTTTAATACATACATGTTTTTTTTTTCTGGAATATATCTATCTATTTATCTATCTATCTATCTCATATCTATCTATATATATATCTCATATTTATCTATCTCATACTATCCATATCATCTCATACTATCTATCTAGTATCTCACATCTATCTATCTATCTATCTATCTATCTATCTATCTCATATCATCTCATATCTATCTATCTCATATCATTTTCATATCTATCTATCTCATATCTATCTCATATCTATCTCATATCTATCTATCTCCATATCATCTATCTATCATATCTACATCTATCTATCCACTATCCATATTTATCTATCTATCTATCTAATACCTCATATCTATCTATCTCATATCTATCATATATCTCAAACTATCTATCTCCTATATCTATCTATCTATCTATCTACCTCATATCATCTATCTACTCATACTACTATATATCTTGCATCATCTATCTATCTATCTCATTCTATCTATCTCATATCTATCTATCTATCTATCTATCTCATATATCTATCTATCTATATATCTATCCACCTATCTATATTCTATCTATCTATCTATCTATCTATCTCATATCTATCTATCATATCATATCTACTACTATCCTATCTCAGTCTCATATCTATCATCATCTATCTATCTATCTATCTAATATCTATCTATCATCTCATATCTATCTATCTATCTATCTATCTATCTATCTCATATCTATCTATCTATCTCATATCTATCTATCTATCTATCTACTATCTCTCTCATATCTATCTATCTATCATCTATCTCATATCTATCTATCTATCTATCTCATATCTATCTATCTCCTATCTATCTATCTATCTATCTATCTATCTATCTATCTACCTCATATCTATCTATCTATATATCTCATATCTATCTATCTATCTCATATCTATCTATATATCTCATATCTATCTATCTCCTATCTATCTATCCATCTATCTATCTATCTACCTCATATCTATCTATCTATCTATCTATCTATCTCATATCTATCTATATATCTTGCATCTATCTATATATCTCATATCTATCTATCTCCTATCTATCTATCTATCTATCTATCTATCTATCTATATCATATCTATCTATCTATCTATCTATCTATCTATCTCATATCTATCTATCTCATATCTATCTCATATCTATCTATCTATCTCATATCTATCTATCTATCTATCTATCTCATATCTATATCTATCTCATATCTACCTATCTATCTCATATCTATCTGTCTCATATCTATCTATCTATCTCATATCTATCTATCTCATATCTATCTATCTATCTCATATCTATCTATCTCATATCTATCTATCTATCTCATATCTATCTATATATCTATCTCATATCTATCTATCTCATATCTATCTATCTCATATCTATCTATCTATCTATCTCATATCTATCTATCTATCTATCTATCTCATATCTATCTATCTATCTATCTCATATCTATCTATCTCATATCTATCTATCTCATATCTATCTATATATCGCATATCTATCTAACTTATATCTATCTATCTATATCATATCTATCTATCTCATATCTATCTATCTATCTATCTATCTATCTCATATCTATCTGTCTCATATCTATCTATCTATCTATCTATCTATCTCATATCTATCTATCTATCTATCTATCTAATATCTATCTATCTATCTATCTCATATCTATCTATCTCATATTTATCTATCTCATATCTATCTATCTATCTATCTATCCATCTCATATCTATCTATCTATCCATCTCATATCTATCTATCTCATATCTATCTATCCATCTCATATCTATCTATCTCATATCTACTATCTATCATCACTATCTATCTATCTATCTATCTATCTATCTATCTATCTATCTATCTCATATCTATCTATCTATCACATATCTATCTATATATCTCATATCTATCTATCTATCTATCTATCTATCCATCTATCTATCCCATATCTATCTCATATCTCTCTATCCCATATCTATCTATCTATCTCATATCTATCTATCTATCTATCTATCTATCTCTATCTCATATCTATCTCATATCTATCTATCTATCTCATATCTATCTATCTATCTATCTATCTCATATCTATCTATTTTCTGCTTTGGTGGAACAGCCCTTTAAGTTTAGTTTCAGCATTTAACCAGCCTCTTATCCCCCCAAAATATCAGAGAGCCTCCATGAAACATTAATCATGAATAGTATTTTCTTTTCTTCACAGTACAGGCAGTCCCCAATTTACACCGTTCCAACTTACATTTAACACCTTATTACAAACAGAGACTTATGGGGCATGCTGGCACTTGTAGTTCCATGTTCCAAAGTTGCTGTGGAACGACAAGTTCCAGCATGCCACAAGGTGAAAATGAGGTGAAATCTTCTTAACAGGGGCTCAGACAGCAAAACAAATGTAAAAACCCTTCCCTGCACTATAAAAACTAAAAAAAAAAAAAAAAAAAAAAAAACCTTTTGTGCTGGAGTTACAAGTAATAAATATACCTGTTCCAACTTACATACAAATTCAACTTAAGAACAAACCTACAGTCCCTATCCCGGTCGTAACCCAGGGACGGACTATATTACCAAATTTGTAATGTTTGCATAACATCTGATTGCAGACTGCCCTGCCCCGTCCCTCAGTGACATCACAATGTGCTGCTGTGACATCATAGTCACGTATCTCCTTCATTGTTTCAGTGCTCTCCATCACCGCATTTGTTTTTGTTGCTAGTCGCTCCCGCTGTCTGCGCGGTTCACCCTGTGGAACGTAAAACATTACCTCCAAACAATATTGTAGCCGCATATCCTTGCAGGATGGTTCTGCTGTTATTGCTAACATAAATTTGCACTAATGTCCACACAGGGAGCTGTAATGTGGTCAGAAGGACGGCTTATTATGAAACTTTGAATCAGACCTTCATTTGAGCCAACATAAAACACAGAACCCTGCTGGTGTATTTAACTGAGAATACATCAGAGGTATCGGAGCCTGGATGACAGTCAACAACAACCTCCAAAAATCAGCCCCTTGTAATACAGGCCGATTGGGGATTGGAGCTGATGTAAATTAAAGAACAAAATCTTAAAGGAGCACTGCACAAATCTGGAATTGAGAAGCAGACATGACGCAAGGGGTTGTCCATTAGGGTTTTTTTAATGGGGTTTTACCACGATAGACAATGATGGCACATTGCTAGGATATGCCATCATTGTCTGATGTCTGGTGTGGGTCCCACCTCTGAGACCTGCACCTATAACGGGAACAGGTCCCTAAAAGTCACAACGCAGACTGGAGAGCCGGTCACGCTTGCTTGCCAGCTCTCCATTCCTTTCTGTGGGAGTTCCGAGCAAAACCGCAAACAGCGCTCCCCTGTTCTGGGAGCTCCCATAGAACAGAATGGAGAAGCTCTTTTATTGTTTTAAAATGATGGAACGTTACAATAAAAAACTGAATAAAAACAATATATACAATATATACACTTTTGCCTTGTGTCTTTTATTAGAGCTCCCCTAGGGGTCCGGGGTTTTCCCATTCATACTCATACTTCACCTCACCCCCTTTTATCACCCTTTCAAAATTCCCCCAAAACGGGCCCCCCTTTAAATATTTCACACCCATATATACAATATATACAGTATTTACATATTTCTTTTCTTTTTTTTTTTTGTGTGCGTTTTTGTCCCTTCCATTCTTTGATGTTCACATTTTAAAACAAAAATTGAACTCCAGAGTTTTGGTTGGTTTTTTTTATAATTAATTCCGACAGAGACCAGTTCCTTTCTTCTCCACCCCCATTGACCCTCCAACCAACCTATCTATCCTACCCCAACTATACACACCTCCCTATTTTTTTTTTTTTTTTTACTATCTTGTTACACAAATCTCAAAACGCGACTCCCAGAGTTCTGGTCCCCGAGCATTAGCCCATGTTCCAGGTCATGCCCATCAGGGTTTTCATTCTACAGGGACCAGTCCCCTTTCCCCCACCTCCCTTTTTGACCCCCCTCCCCAACCATCTACCCCCCCAAACCCATACATCTTATTATTTATTTTTTTATTTATTTTTTTTATTTTATTTTATACATCATATATGCTAAATCCCTTTTAAAAAACCCCCTTTACCCCATCTTAAAGGGCTCTGGTTCAGTGTCTGAAACCCTTTTCTCCGTTTTAACTATTAAAAAAAAAAAAAAAAAACCCCTGCAGAGAAAAACACCCACCCCCGGGAAGGATGAAGTCTCCCAAGATCAGGTCACCCCAAAAGACAATCCCCTCCAAAGAGTGGTGCTCTAGGGCCCCCCAACCCCCCAAACTCCACCGACGCACTTTCACCAATCGTCCAAGATGGCCTACTCACCTCCCCCTTGGAAGGATTTTCTGATGCTCATACTAAACACCGTGCGCACCATGTGGATACTAACCACTGCGTGACTATGAAAAAAAGGGCCCCGGGGTCCCTGTCCCCCGGGTATTTGAAGCCCCATAGACTACTCAGATAGGAGACCCCCCAACCTGGGCCAACCAAAGGAAACTCCCACCCTTTTTAACCAAAAAAATTTAACTAACAAAATCTCCTCCCTAACATTAACCCCCCTCCAAAAACCCCTTATCATCCAACTCACAACCAACATAATTTCCTAACCGCCAGGCCCCCCCCCAAAACCTTTAAAACCTTAAATCAAAAACGAAAACCCTCCCCCAATCCCGACAGGGCAATCCTTAAAGGGCCCCAATGGCTCCGAAATTTTCGACAACACCCTCTCATCCGGAATTTCCTGTGAGGGTTCTTACTCCACCATCTCCAGACCCCACCAGCGGATGATCTTCAGAGTCGGGCAACAACCCCGGGAAATACTCGCGTGACCTGCGAAAATTTTTCCTTTACCCCAACCCCATTCCGGGAAGAAAAGGCTAAACCCATTCCCGACAGGAAACCACCCCAAGGAGGGCCTCAATCCCCTCATCCAGGTTGATCTTAAAAAAGGTTTTCTTAAAGAACACTAGGGGGTTTAACCATACCTAACCCCCAGTCCCCCCTCTTGTGGTATGTCCCTCTCTCTGTTTAGGTTTCATTCTTTTCCCCCCAAAAACGTCTGGAAAAAACTGAAAAACCCAGGGCCAGAGGACTCGGGCAAAAAAGGCACACGCTCCCCAGATGATGAATAATGGAGGGGAAAGGTTTGATAAGCTAATTCCTCCAAGGGTTAATGACCAACCCCCCCCGCCCCACCTTCGACCATTTAAGCCTCCTCCCATTTTTGGGGGGGAATCCCCTGGGCGAAATCAATGCCAAAGATTTTTACTGTTTCCTGGGGGACGGGGAGGTTCGGGGGGATAAACCCCATAGGGTCCCCTTCTCCCATCCAAAGATTTTCAACTTATCCCGGTTAATTCTGGCCCCCGAAGCTTCCAAATGTTTTACCTCCGACTTTACCCATCCCGCCCCTTTTTTAGGAGACAAAGACGGACATCAGGGGATAGGCTATTACCCTCAGGGCATGCTAATGTCCACAGGCCATCCTTACTCCCCCCAACAGTCCAAATCTAGCTCCTTAAGAAGGGATCAATTGAAAAACGGTCAAAGAGGGGTTTAGGGGAAAACCCTGACGAACCCCAATTCCCCCCGAAAGGCCCCCCAAACCAACCGTTCCCCAAAGGGAAAAAGTCCACCCCTTTACAAGGTCTTTAACCAATTTCAAACCCCCCCGGCGGGGCCCAAAATTCAGAGGAGGGGGGACCAAAGTACTCATGATTCCCCTGAAAAAAGCTTTGCCTGACCAAAGACAGCGTGAACCCCTTTCAGTGCCCCGCCCTCCCCCGCCCCATGGCCCCCCTGACACCAAGGGCCGCACTAATGGCGCTGCGACCGGAATGGAGCATGCTGACCATGAAAGGATCTGTGAGGCAGTTTTTTATCAGCCTTTTAAAAAAGCACTTTTTACCAAATCTCCTGCCCACATTGAGAAAACGCAATGGGACCCCAATTTCAATTTGGGACTTTTTTTAAACCCCTTGAAAGGATGATCAGGGCAACCTCCTCAATGACTTTGGCAGAGTCCTTTAAGGACACTCATTTCATACCTCGTAAAGGGGGGGGAAACCAAAGGGTGCCCAAAAGGTCTTGAAAAATTTTCTGATTTTAAACCATAAATCCCGGGGGGCTTCTTGAGGCAAAGCTCTAAATCCCCCCCTTTCATTCCTTTTCTCTTTTTTTCTTCTGCAAATCATAAAGAGAGGGGCTTTTTCCTGGTTCAGACTGGTTCACCCCAAGAAATGCGAGTAGAAGGCCCTAAGACTCCAAGATCTCTGATCGGGACCTTTTCCGAGATCCGTACTGTTTTTTTTGGGCCTGTCACCGTCTTACAACCTAGACATCCTACAGTTCTTGTAGGATCCGCGAGCGGGATTTACCAAAAACCCTCTCAAAAAACCAAAAGTTGTATCATCTACTGACACTCTTGACAAGGTTTTACCCTGAAGATCTCCTCGTGGCTACCCCCATCAAGACCAAAGTCGAGTTTTCCTCCTCAGACTCTGATACAGGCGGTATCTGTTCAACCCTAAGGCCGAGGTCTGGCGGAAGAACTTCGCAGCTCTTTTTTTGAATATTCCCCCCACTCGATTTGTTTTACTTGGCCCATAATGGGACCTGACCGAAGGGGGTCCTCGAAAAAAAAAATTATATTTCCGTCTTTCCCAAATGATAATTTACTTCCAAAAACCTCTCCCCCTACAGGGGTCTTGAAATATTCAAAGAAAACAAAATTAAACTGGTCAAAGGGAAATCTACCTTTCCCCCCCGACAAGGCGTTGAGATAGTTTCCCCTTTAATAAAACCTATCAACCAGACCTAAACTATACCCCTATGGGAAATAACCCTTTCCTTAACCATTAATCCACCCCTCCCACTATTCAAAAAAACCCTTCCCCAACCTCCCCCCTCAACCCCCCCAACTATTCCCCTTAACATATTAATCCCCCAAAATACTTCTCTTAAAAAAAAGGCCCCTTTAAACCTTTAAAAGAAACATTCCCTTTTCCCCTGGGTTTGGGACTGAGATGTTAATTATCTTTAAATTTTGCCCTTCAAAAGCGACATCTAAAAAAAATCCCAACACCTCCCCCTTTCGGCTCAATAACCCCCCACCCCTCGGCGAAAAAGAACCGCCACCCCGGGGATTTCTGCTGCAAGAGACCAATAAGGAACCGGGCCTTCCCCTCAAAACTTTTCCCTTTTGGCCCACAAATCTGTCAGCCTGGTCTCTTGTAAGAACAAAAAGCATCTTCAACCCGCTGAGAAAATCAAAGCCCATATTAGCCATAACTGACTTTAAAGCGGCAACGTTCACCCCGGTGATCAAACTCGACAGCCTCCCTTCTTTCCTATACCAAATCACCTTCCCCCCCCCCCCCATCCAAAGTCGAGGGGTTTACCCTTTTTAAACTTTCAGACTATCCATATTTACACCCCTTCACCCTTACCACGGCTATTTTCTCTTACCACCAGTTCCCGGCTTCTTCTCCCCTACCCCTGGGATTTTGGGGCCTTTGCTGTCATTTTTTATCTCCCCGGGGCATAGTACCACTCCCCAAACCCCCCCTTCCCCTTTCCCCATTTGTAGTCGTCCTCTTCCCCCTCATCCCCTGATGAGGCCAAAAGGGGACTGAGACTCCGAACGGTTGGCGGTTTCAGTCAGAGGGGGGGTTTTTCCCCCCCTTCCTTTTTCCAGACCTGGCTCAGGGGTTAAGGGGGTAGAGGGTCCATTCTAATGAGAGAGATGCCATTCCCCTTCCCCCTTTTTCACTCCGTTTTGTAAGCGCCCTTCCTTTCACTCCATCATTTTCCCTTCTCCGCTCCTAGTGATAGGGGGCTGGGAGGGGGGGGCAGTTCCTCCTCTTCTTCAATCCCCCCTGGTCTCTTTCCTCTAGCCATTTTCCCCCCCAGACCTCGGGTTTTTCCCGCTTTTGAGGTGGTTTTTCCCGGGGTTTTTGAGTTTAAGGACCCCCCAGCATGAGTCTGGGAAGCCCCCTTTCCCCCTCCCTTTCTACGCACCTCCATACGTCTTACTGTGCTTCGTTTTCTTTTTCTCGTCATTGGGCCCCCCGCTCCTTCCCTTTGTGTCTCCCTCATCTGTGTCCCCCCACGTCCCAGGTCCCTTGTCTCCCCATACGCCTTGAGACCAGAGTTATTGGGGGCAGAGCGAGGGCAAGACAAAGGGTTTTCCCCAAACCACCACACAGGTACGCGAATCCTGCCACGGATGGGTGATGGCCACCTCCCACCATTCCCACACCTGTGCCCTGCACTGGGCACTGAAATGCGTGGATGCCCCCTGGCAAAGCTTCAGCGCCCCTGGGAAAAGACCAGAATCTATCCCCTAGGAAGGTGGAGGATGGGGGGAGTGACGGGTTACCAGCGTACTTAAGTTTTCCATGAAGGTCCACCCCTGACCAGATCCGAATTTATCTCATTTTTTACTGGAAACTGGACACGTTAAAATCTGTTAACCAAAGGTTATGATGTCTATGTAAAAAGTGATTCTTTCTTGTTTTAAAAAAGGTCACTCTCTTAACGTGATTTTGGCGGGTTATCACTTGGGCAATGAAACCCCGCCACTCAGGCGATGACTGAGCTCATGGCGGGACCAAAAAAAAAACCAAGTCCCTCTGCCCGCATGATGCCACGTCATAATAGGGGGCCCAAGGGGTACAATGCAAAATGTTTCCCATACCCCGAACTCCATCCCAAATAGGAGCCCCCCCTAGATCTATTTGGAATTGTATCATTGCCTCCCCCCTGAGACACAAACCCCTTTTCCCCCAAACCTTCCCTTTTAAATCCCACCCACTTCTTCCCCTCCTTTCCTTTTTCCCCAAACAAAACCCCCCCCCTCTGTCCAAAAGGACAATGGTACTCCCCCCCCCTCTATGGTGACTGAGGCCCTCTCTTGAGGGCCCCCAGGAAACGGCTTGATCTTTCCCCCTCTGGCAACTGGTGGGGGGTTTTCCGAGAACCCATCCCCTTCCCCCGCACTTTTGCATAGCTGCAGCCTCCACCCTTTGATGAGGGGGGCCGCTGCGGGAGGAGGGGCCCAGTACCCTCCCACCCTGCTAGTACTAGCCCCAACATTAACCCCATTCTCACCATCATGCATTCTTGATTTTTTTTCCCTCATTCACTCTTGAATTTCTTCCCTTACCTTCACGCCTTCCCCCAAAAAATGTTCCCTTATTTTTCCCCACAGTTAACTCACTTTCTGCATTCTCTCCAACTTTCTCTCCCGTGTCCATTTCCACCTCCCCCTCCAAACTCTCACCACCTTTCTCTCCCACATTTACCCACTTGTTCTCACCAACGTTCCTCACATTTAACCACACATTCTCACCAACGTTCCCCACATTTACCCACACATTCTCACCAGCGTTCCCCACATTTACCTGCACATTCTCACCCACGTTCCCCACATTTTGACCCACATTCTCACCATCAATTTCCCTTTTGCATTCTCATGCAAACTTTTGATCGTGAGTTTACCCTCATATCCACCGACATTCTCGCCTACATTTTTGCCTTCCTCTGGACCAGCTCCTAATTTTAGTACTGGGGCGAGGGGGGGATCCCTCCTCATTAGGGTCAAGAATATTTGTGGGACTACTGCATCTTGAGCCCCAACTTACACCCCCTCTTAGCTCCTCCTCTGGAATCCCTCCGGTGACAATGGGATTCCCCGAGAAGGGCACGAACAACATGTTAGATAGCTCCACGTCAACTTTCTTGTGCTTCTTCTTCCTCCCTCCTTCCTCAGGAAGGTCGTCCCCGAAGGTAAAGCTCGCTGTTTCACTCTTCTGCTCAGCGTGGCCGGCAGAGCCGAGCACAGCGGAGGAAGGGGGACCTTCTCCATGCACCCGCTTCCCCTGTCTGCCCGCACCGACCTCCTCACCTCTGCCAGCATTCCTCACATCCTTGTCAGCTTCTCTGGTGGTAGCAGGACATTCAGCAGCTGGTTTTTCTCTACTGACCTTGCCGATGTCGGTTTTACTGCTCTCAGTCCTTGCAGCTCCACTGTAGGTGCGATGCTCTGCAGATAGGCACATTGCTTCACCAGCAGCTCCAGCAGAGCGGGCAGGACACACATTGCTGCGTACCCCGCTGCACTCCACATCGCCGCTGGCACTTGAGACATTGCTGTGGCCTGCAGGGCGATAACCTGCAGGCTTGTCTGATGCTGGGGTCCTGATCTGGTCAGCTGGAACACAGGAGAGAGCAAGAGACAGATCACTCTGCCTCCCACTCGATCCCCCACTCCCACAGCCTCCACGATCTCCACTCATTCTCCGGGTCGGTTGGTAACTACCTGGGTCCCCTGCCGACCCCAAGCCCCAAGGGCTTCTTGTCCTTCATCTGCAGCTACTCTGCCCCTGCAGAAGGGGAGAGCGCTGAACAGACACCAGGATCCTTGCCAAACGCTGCAGCACTGCACAGCCTGCACTCACTGTGTGACTCCACCCCCAACAGGAAGTGAGCAGAATGGAGAACACAGTGCTCCCCTGTACTGGGAACTCCGATAGAACAGAATGGAGAAAATTGCGCTCCCCTGTACGGAGAACTCCCATAGAACAGAATGGAAAATACAGCGCTCCCCTGTACTGGGAACTTCCATAGAACAGAATGGAGAATACAGCGCTCCCCTGTACTGTAAACTCCCATAGAACAGGATGGAGAATACAGTGCTCCCCTGTACTGGGAACTCCCATAGAGGAAACAGGAGAGAACACAGAGCTCCCCTGTACTGGGAACTCCCATAGAGCAGAATGGAGAACACAGCGCTGCCCTGTTCTGTGAACTCCTATGGAGGAGAATGGAGAACACATCACTCCCCTGTACTGGGAACTCCCATAGAGGAGAATGGAGAACACAGTGCTCCCCTGTACTGGGAACTCCCATAGAGCAGAATGGAGAACACAGCGCTCCCCTGTACTGGGAACTCCCATAGAACAGAATGGAGATCACAGCGCTCCCCTGTACTGGGAACTCCCATAGAACAGAATGGAGATCACAGCGCTCACTGTACTGGGAGGTCTGTACTTAGAGGTCAGGACTGGAGTCTGAATTAATATTGGGGCATGATCTGTTGTTTGAAATATTTAAGGGTCTAGCCTGGTGTTTGCATTAATTTTAGAATGTGTCTGGGATGTAAATTAATTTTAGGGGATGCTTTGGGGTATGAATTTTTTTGTGGTCTAGGCTTCTGAATTTATTGTGGTGTCTGGTACAGGGTTTAGATCTATTGGTGTTGCAGTATAGGCTGGGGATTGAGGTGCAGAGGAAAGGGCCTACAGATGTCATGACTACAAACTCAAGAAGATGTCAAGACCTCGTTGCCTGTGACTTATTAGATTTCTGCGGATGTGGGCACACTGCTGAACTGTTTTAGTAAATACTTGTAATACCCATTACTTAAGGTCAACTTTATCTAAGAGTTTTCAACTTTAACTAAAATTTTATGTAAACCTTTCCGCTTTTTTTTCTTTCTGGGAAAATGATAAAATTACCTATTTTGTAGTGCAGCTAATTAAACTATTAGTGTTATTATTATTATTATTATTATTATCATCATTTATTTTAGAGCGCCCTTAGTTCCAGGGCGCTGTACATTCAGGGGGTTACATACATAATATAAGTCAAACAAGTACAATGATAACAGTGAATGACTTACGACTGGCACAACAGAGGGAGAGAGGACCCTGCCCGCGAGGGCTTACAATCTACAGTGCAGGAGGATAGAGACAGTAGGTGAGGGGCAGACATATTTTTGGGGGAGCACAGTGGCTGCTAGATTATTGTAGGGTATAGGCAGTCCTGAAGAGATGGGTTTTCAGGTTGCTTTTGAACCTGGTGAAGGAGAGTCTGATGTTATGGGGCAGTGAGTTCCAGAGTGTAGGGGAAGCACGGGAGAAGTCCTGGAAACGGTTGTTTGAAGAGCTGAGAAGAGGAGAGCAGAGAAGAAGGTCCTGTGAGGAGCAGAGATTGCCGAGAGGTTATGGAGAGCCTTGAAGGTCCTGTGAGGAGCGGAGATTGCGTGAGGGGAGATATCTGGTTATTAAGGCAGAGATGTATGGAGGGGAATGGTTATGGAGAGCCTTGTAGGTCATGGTTAGTAACTTGAAATTAATTCGCTGGACAATGGGCGGCCAGTGAAGGGATTGGCAGAGGCGAGAGGCAGGGGAGTAGCGGGAAGAGAGGTGGATAAGCCGGGCAGCAGAGTTGATGATGGTTTGAAGGGGAGCATGAGTGCTAGATGGGAGGCCACAGAGAACGGTATTGCAGTAGTCTAGGCGAGAGATGACGAGGGCATTGAGCTACAGTACCATGCAATATAGCATTGCATGCAATCTTTTGTACGGGAGTGGTCACTCTGTCAAGTTATGCTAGAACAGGTCTATGTGGACCCTTAGCCCAATTGACAACCCAGTGTTAGAATGTTGTTGACAAGAGACATGGTGTGAAATATTGGCATGTGGGGCGGCATAATTGGGGATCGGCTCAGGTCTATGGTCCACCATGTTGTAGAAAGAGCTATAGTTTGCATGACCCTTAACTCCCTCTCTTTGTGCACTTTCTGCCAAGGTCTAACCAAAAATATTTCAGAAGTCCCCAAGCTTGGATATTGTATTGAAAAAGTGAAAGGAAGTGCTGACCGATGACCACCTCAGCTGTTCAGAAACGACTCACATCCTACTGGCCTTTTTATGGGGGATATAGAAAGTGGCAACAGAGCCAGAGAACTTATAAAAGGCAAAACTGAGCTAAAACAATTCACTTTATGACTCATTAATCACCAGGGCATCCTCCTTTCCCCCATCTTCTGTTCACGCAGTTACCATGCGGTGGGCTCGCGGTTTGAGTTGACATTTCTTCATGATTCCTTCCGTCCAACAGATCATCTACTTATAATTAATATTTTTTCGGTTGCTCCATTGTCTCTGTATTAATGTGATATTTGCATTGAATGGCTCTGTTGGAGACTTTTATCTCTGGCTCAAGTGATTTGACCCCTCGAGTCTCATTTACCGAACAGACACTTTTAATAAATTATTCAACTAAACAGCAGCGCGACGAACTGTCCGTCTCCGATACGGAGTCTATTCTGAGCGTGACACTGAAACAAGTTGTCATTATCTGTTGCTGCCGCAATGACTCGGCTTGGTTTGGTGCCTGTAAATCTATGAGGCCAGGCATGTATTCAGTACATACTGCTACACATACTCTAGGAGTGTGCCTACCCTGGAACAGTGAGAGTGAGCAGCGGAGGGAGAGGGCTCCTGGAACAGTGAGAGTGAGCAACAAAGAGAGAGACAAAGAGAGAGGACACCTGGAACAGTGAGAGTGAGCAGCAAAGAGAGATGAAGAGAGAGGACTCCTGGAACAGTGAGAGTGAGTAGTGAAGAGAGACTGCCATAGACGAAGGACTCCTGAAACGGTGAGAGTGAGAAGTGGAGAGAGACAACTGAGGCCAACTGGTAACATTTGAATCACAAGATATTCCAACTCTGATTGTGGCAATTTCTGAGACAATTCTTCTTTGGTATTCTACATGTCCATCTTCTCATTGGAAAAACTTGTCCTTGGTCCAAAATGGCTGCTTTCAAGATGGCGGCCATTTTACGGACATAGTCTAAATGATAGGCCCCCTCACCCGTTACTCGCTGGGTTATTCAGATATGTAATTTTCTCTTTAGTTACTGAAATAAAAGGGTGTCCTGGGACTTGTGGTGCTTTTTTTTTTAAGAAACACAGCAATAAAGGCAAAGAAAACGCAGCAAAAATGCACTGTGTGAAAGCACCCTAATGCCTCGTTCACACGGCTTATTTGCCGACGGATTGGCGCAGTATTCCGCGCCGGATGTGCGCTTCAATACGGCGCCAATCCGTCGGAGTCATTACGGTAATCCACTGCTCTCATAGAGAACAGTGGAATCCGTCGCTCCTCCCCGCTCGGCAAATCCGCCGCGGGGGGAGAAAGTGACATGCACATTATTTACGGCGCGGACGCGCCGTAAACAATGCATTGTCTATGGGGCCGGGAGCGGCGCCCCCGCCGCGCTCCGGCCCCGCCCCCATCCCGCCCCTTATTCACGCCGGATTTGTGCGCACAATACGGCGCACAAATCCGTCGGGAATAAGCCGTGTGAACACGGCCTAAGGCTGCGTTTGCCGGACGGTATTTGTCCTGTTTTGCACCCGCCCCCACTGCAGAGGACAAATACCAGTCGGTTTGCCGGCCGGTATTTGTCCTGTTATGCAGCCGTCCCCACGGTCGCGGGGGGGGACGGCTTTTCTCCGCGATGAGCAGAGAAAAGCCCTCCCCTTTCACATTCACAAGCACAGGTTCCATCCGAAAACCGGACGGAAGATTGTGCTTGTTGAATGTTTTGCGGCCAGACCACGGGCGGAAAAACCGCCGGGTGGAAAACTCATGCAGTGGGGACTGCTGCACGGGTTTTCCATAGAGCCCCATTGTGCTCATTTTTGGCTAGTTTTTCAGGCGGTCTGCAAAACCTCAAACCGCCTGAAAAAGCGGCCGAAAACCTGTGCTGTGGGGACATGCCCTAAGGGTGCTTGCACACAGTGTGTTTTTGGTGCGTTTTATCAATGTGTTTTTTGTGCAGGAAGGCATAGCAATTAATGCTGTACATTGCTGCACAAAAATTGCGGTAATTACCGCGATTTTACCGCAAATTTGTCGAGATTTTTGTGCAGCAACGTACAGCATTAATTGCTATGCCTTCCTGCACAAAAAACGCATTGAAAAAAAAGGACCGTGTGAAAGCACCTTAAAGGGCACTGCAATACGGCTGGAATCCGTCCCAGCCA
This sequence comes from Phyllomedusa bahiana, assembly GCA_025379985.1. NCBI lineage: Eukaryota > Metazoa > Chordata > Amphibia > Anura > Hylidae > Phyllomedusa > Phyllomedusa bahiana. The sequence goes on from JAODAL010003697.1 coordinate 85,663, forward strand.
TTACGGTAATCCACGGTTCTCATAGAGAACTATGGATTACGTCTCTCCTTCCCGCTTGGAGAATACGCCGAGGGGGGAGAAAGTGACATGCACATTATTCCGGCGGGATACGCGCCGTGGATAATTGAAGTCTATGGGGCCAGCGGGCTGCGCCCCCGCCCCTTACTCAAGCCGTAATTGCAGGCGAAATCCATCCCATTTTAAGGCGTGTGAACCGTCCCTAAGTCTGCACACTTTTAGGCCGTGTTCACACGGCTTATTCCCGATGGATTTGTGAGCCGGATTGCGCTCACAAATCCGCCGTGAATAAGGGGCGGGGGTGGGGCCGGAGCGCGGCAGGGGCGCCGCTCCCCGGCCCCATAGACAATGCACTGTTTATGGCGCGTACGCGCTGTAAATAATGTGCATGTCACTTTCTCCCCCCGCGGCGGATTCGCCGAGCGGGGAGGAGCGACGGAATCCACTGTTCTCTATGAGAGCAGTGGATTACCGTAATTACTCCGACGGATTGGCGCCGTACTGCAGCACAAATCCGGTGCGCAGCACGGCGCCAATCCGCGGCAAAATAAGCCGTGTGAACGAGGCCTTAGTGAAGGGCCTGGTTGCTCTCAGGTGCTCTGTCGTACTCCGCAGGACCCGTTCTGATTTTGGTCTCATTGAGCTAACAACACAGAGATGTGCAGATACGTGGGGTCACACATCAGATAAAGCAGGAGCGGTAGTCCCTGTAAGTTCGCTACTTTTCTAATCTTTGCATGATTTTGCTCTTGACTATCTTTTGTACCTGCAATGACTGACAGCAGGATTGGAGGTTTTCTTCAGTGTACAATTTGCCATATGCATGCATGGCTGCACCTTGAAGCTCCCATGTGATATCTGGAGAAGTAAGATGTGTCTCTAAGGGAACACAGTGTCGGCGTATAGTGCCGCATACTGTGCACACCAGTATACGCCCGCAGCTTCAGACGGACACACTGGCCAGCACGTCCCTGTGAAGCTCTCACTGACATTCATTCTCGCCGGGGAGATTCGACATGTCAGTTCTTTCCCCGGACGCGTATTCAGCGCTGGGGGAAATGACAGGTAATCATAGCTCTCAATGAGAGCTATGAATTCCCATAATGTCAGCCCATACTTCGGGTTCATTGAAGCGCAATTACACGCCAAAGTGCGGACGGACATTACGCCGTGTGAACATGCCCAAAGGGCATGTTCACACAACGGATTTGGCCGCGGGTTCGCCTACGGCCAAGCCTCGTCCTAACCTCGCCGCAAACTCGCGTCTCCCGACGCGGGTTTGCGGCGCGATCGCGCCGCAAGTGGGGCATGGTTTGGGGCGTGGCTTGCAGTGAGGGTTTGCCCCCATGCAAATTAGTAGGCAGGGGGAACACTGCACAGACGCCGCGCTGAGGACTCACTGTCAAGAATTGACAGGAGAGTTCTCAAACACAGGCGGCAAGGCCGCATCCCCAAAGCCGCGGCATGTGAATATTAACGCGGCTTCCCATAGGAAACCATGTTAATAAAGTGGGAGCGATTTGGACGTGGTTTTGGCCGCGGAAACCGCGTCGGAACCCGCGGCCATAACCTCGTTTAAATCCATCGTGTGAACAGGGCCTAAGGGTGACTAACAAAACCGAGCAAGTCATTAGTGAAGTGTATATAAGGAGAGGGGCAAGTATGTCAGGAAGGCCAGGCATGTAGCTGAATTAAAGGGGTGCTCCCACCATAGACTTTGATCAATCAATGGGATATGCCATCAAAGTCTGATAGGTAAAAAAAAAATCCCACTTCTATTCCCTATAACCCTGTAATGTAGTTAGGGGTCCAAGAAAAGGAATTCCACCCGTTTCTCTGCTTTCAAGCAAAATTGCCCGTTTGGGTGATAACGCAAGGAGCATCAGTTTCAGAAATGGGCACCCAGGCAGATAGCAGATACTTCTCCTGCTAACCGCTGGGAGAATAGGCCAGCTCAGCTTTGTGACCCGCACCCAGAACAAGCAGCAATATGTGAGGCGTTTCAGGTCTTTAGAATATAGACCCTAAGTCGTAGGCTCTTCATTCTCATACAACTGTGTCATAGAGAAAATGAAGATGTTACGACTGTTGAGTCGCAGGGAAGCAAAAATGTTGCTGGTCATTAAGACCTTTCCAGGTTTGGTGCTTAAAGGGGTTGCCTCACTACATAGATACATCTTACCTGTAGCTATAGCGACCAGAGCTGGCAGCCTATCAGAAGAGATCACACAGGTCTGTAGCTATAGCAACCAGTGCTGGCAGCCTATCAGGAGAGATCACACAGGTCTGTAGCTATAGCGACCAGTGCTGGCAGCCTATCAGGAGAGATAACACAGGTCTGTAGCTATAGCGACCAGTGCTGGCAGCCTATCAGGAGAGATCACACAGGTCTGTAGCTATAGCGACCAGTGCTGGCAGCCTATCAGGAGAGATCACACAGGTCTGTAGCTATAGCGACCAGTGCTGGCAGCCTATCAGGAGAGACTGAACAGGTCTGTAGCTATAGTAACCAGTGCTGGCAGCCTATCAGGAGAGAATGAACAGGTCTGTAGCTATAGCGACCAGTGCTGGCAGCCTATCAGGAGAGATAGAACAGGTCTGTAGCTATAGCGACCTGAGGTACTGATGCAGGCCATACAAGAGGGGATATCTAGGAATAGGTAGGACACTGTTAATGGACATATATTGCAAAGTGACTTGTTTTTGCAAGATCTTTAACATAAAAAGCAGCGATCCCTTTAAGAGGTTAAAAGGAAAAAAAATACAGTATCAAAGTCCAATTAAAATTTGAAACCATCATTTCAATATCTTATTCCAGGGCCTAGTTCTCAGAGGAAGATGTTACAGATTCATGACCCTATCATAACTCTCCCAGCTCTCATATGATGATTTGACCTACGATAAGTCAAGACAGAGTCACCAGAAGTGTTGTCATTGGGGCAGAGATCTGTAGCTTCAGTGTAAGCACCAATTTTAGATCTAAGATTCATGGTGTGAAATATCGGCACCAAACGTGTAGCTAAATAATTCATGAGTAACATTTGCCCCCTGATGGTATCTTGTTCCTGTGCAGCGATGCCATAAGATATAAATACAGTACAAGATGTGTCCTGAGAGGGGTTAGGGGCGCAGGCTCCGTTATGTATGAAACCAGTGTAAATTATTCATGGGGTGTGTAATGGTGACATGATGCCGGCGCTTAAAGGGAAGGTGTCATCAAAAATGACTAATTGTTTAAGCCCCGTTTTTATGTTAAACACATTTTTTAGGAATTTTTTTTATTTTTTTTTTAATTTTTCATATCACTTTCAATATATTTTAATAATTCTTGTCCTTCAGTTTTCACTGTGGCCACTAGACCTTGTTTGCACTGCTTTAACAGCAGTCAGAGCAATGCTTTACAGTAGCTTCATGCACATAGGAGATTCAAGACTGACTCAGTCCATTGACTCCTATAGGAGAGTTTTCTTGGCTCTGACCTGGGAAGAAGTCACTGCAGGGAAGTGAAAGGGTGAACTGTGACTATCTCCTCTTGTGACTGGTGGATCCTGTGTTATCTATTCACACTGGTGTCTCCTTTCAGTTTGACCCTCTTTGTGCTGATAATGAGCAGACAACTGAGAATCTTTCTGTACAGAACAGGAAGTGTCAGACTATTGTGACCTGGGAAGAAGTCAGTGTGCAGGGAGGTGAAAGGGTGAACTGTGACATATCTTGTGACTAGTGGATCCTGTGTTATCTATTCACACTAGTGTCTCCTTTCAGTTTGACCCTCTTTGTGCTGATAATGAGCAGACAACTGAGAATCTTTCTGTACAGAACAGGAAGTGTCAGACTATTATTAGGCCTAGTGGCCAAAGTGAAAACTGCAGGACTTGAGAATTATTAAAAAATATTTAAAGTGATATGAAAAATTAAAAAAAGATAACCAAAAATTCTTTAAAAATGTGTGGAATATAAAAACGTGAGTTAAACAATAAGTCATTTTTGATGACACATTCCCTTTAAGGCACAGGTGTCAAACTGCAGCCCTCCAGCTGTTGGGAAACTACAACTCCCATCATGCATTTATATAATCTATAATCGTGGGCATGATGGGAGTTGTAGTTTCTCAACAGCTGGAGGACCGCAGTTTGACGCCCCTGCTTTAAGGGGTTAAAAAAAAAAATCTGCCATGGACGCATCTTCCTCACTATCCATAGACAATCCCTTACCCCTCAATAAATTCTCCTTGCTATGTGACAACCTTATTTCATCTGTTCCACACTCAACCATTTTGGACTATTCGAGGACACAGCGCTTCCACTTTGGTTTGTATGCAGATTTCATCCCGACCTCAAGCTCCCGGAGGACAAGGACCTATTTAATGTCATTTTGTTCCGATGCCACAATGTGTGCATTAAGTTACAGACCGTTTTATTGAGTAGTCAAGAGGGACAGACGTAATTTTAGGCCGCAGTAACATAAAGAAAGCAAAATTGAATATTTTTTTTATTTTTTATTAATGTATAAAATTCAGCTATAAGCCGCTTGAATTCAAACCAAGAAAGTAATGGGGTTGCTGGATTGAACCCAATGAAAGACTAACCGAGCAGCTCCTAAATGTCTCTAGTTTACAATAGAAATGATCCCGGACGCTGCCAAGCTCAGAGAATTAGACATCTAAAAACAAAAATAAATGATTTTGCGCTATGGGTAAGGCATGTAAATGAGGTCAAGCAGAGAGAATTAGATGTCTAGACGTCCATCCTCGGTGAGATTAATAGTGATGAACAGTTTGATGTTTCGCTGGTGCCAGAAGCAGCTCTACAGCTAAAGGAAGCCCGTCAGATAGTCATTGTCATTGGTTAAGGTCAATGGTGATAATCAAAACTGACACCCGCGTGTTTGCTCAAGTTTGACCGCCATTTTGGGTTCCCCGGAGTCCACCGTCAATCCCGGCAGCTACGTGATATTAAAGGAGTTGTATCATGAACATTAACCCTTCGAGAATGTAAGCCTTGCGTGACAAAAAGCTGGTCATTGGGGCCCCAGATATGTTAAACCCAGTTAGCTGTAGACACTTTTGGCCAGATATGTGGAATTACACAGTGGTCATTCAGATAAATGGAGAACCATGTAATGCATGAACATAATCCTCCATACTAAATGGGTATCCAGCACTCAAAAATATGTCTTCTAAAAAGTAGAATCTATGTACTCCCTTATAAAAAACCCTATATTATTGACGCGTTTCGAGCCTTTCAATGGGTGTCAGTGTCCATAACGGCAATCACTATATTTACTATTTTGCCATAGGCAAACTTAAACTCTATCAGTTCTCTACCTATAAAGCACTAAAACTTAACTTTTATTATATATAACACTTAACCTCTATACACACTATTTTATAAACCTGATTTCTAACCTCTCAATTTGTCCCTTTCTAATTGTGAAGGCATAACTCCTTTTCTATTATCAAGTCTGGTGGAACCCACCTTTTAGCAGGGAAACCCTATATATACAGTGATTTGCTAACGCCAAAAAGGAATCCAAAACATCTTACTTGGGCAATCATCCCTAATCTAATGGGCATGAAACATATAAGGTTTCCTTGTGAGACCCTCTGCAGCAGGTAACACAGTAGAAAGAGGTAGGAAATCACAAATTAAAATGTCATGCCTGACCTCCCCAACATGTTTCACCAGCTAACTGGCTTCATCAGGAGTCAGAGGTCTGGTCCGGTTTCCCTGCTATTAGGTGGTGTTCCATCAGACTTGATAATAGAAAAGGAGTTATTCCTTCACAATTAGAAAGGAACAAATTGAGAGGCTAGAAAACAGGTTTTTAAAATAGTGTGTATTGAGGTTAAGTGTTATATATATCATAAAAGTTAAGTTTTAGTGCTTTATAGATTGAGAACTGATAGAGTTTAAGTTTGCCTATGGCAAAATAGTAAATATAGTTATTAAAAGTCACTTTGTTCTCTTGTTAGATTCCCATTTTTTTCGAGACTATTTGACATAACAGCAATCAAACACAGATGATCATAAACCCTTTGTTTGCTATTCCTTTAATTGAAAATATATTGATTCTTACACATTTCAAAAAACAAAGCTCGAAACGCGTCAGAAATATGGATGTTTTGTTATAATATTTTTATACAGGACTAAATAAATTTTACTTATTTTTTTTAATAAATATTTTTTGAGAGCTGGAAACCCATTTCGTTTGAAGGTCTCTATGCAGGTGTCTCTTCCTTGCACCATCTGATTATGTGATGGACAAAGCCTTGGAAAGTGGATGAGCAGATATGTTTTTTCTTGCTTTCGTTGTTTTTAATGCATGGCAAAAAGCTGGTCATTAGGGCCCCAGATATGTTAATCCCAAATAGCGATAGACACAAATATGTGGAATTAAATGGTGGTCATTCAGATAAATGGGGAACCATGTAATGCATGAAAATAATCCTCCAAGCTAAATGGGTATCCTGCACTCAAAAATATGTATTATAAAAAAGTAGAATTTATTTGCTCCCTTATAAAAAAATATATATATATAAAAAACCCTGTATTATTGACGCGTTTCGAGCCTTACAATGGGTGTCAGTGTCCAGTCTTACATAACAGCAATCAAACACATGATCAAAAACCCTTTCTTTGCTATTCCTTTCATTGAAAATATAATGATTCTTACACATTTCAAAAAACAAAGCTCGAAACGCGTCAGAAATAAAAATGGATGTTTTGTTATAATGTTTTTATGTAGGCAATAAATTCTACATTTTTAAATACATATTTTTTTGAGAGCTGGAAACCCATTTTGCTTTGAGGATTGCTTAGCCAGGTGTCTCTTTCTTGCACGTCTGATTATGTGACGGACAACGCCTTGGAAAGTGGATGAGGGGGATATATGTTTTTTCTTACTTTCGTTGTTTTTAATGCATGGAAAAAAGCTGGTCATTAGGGCCCCAGATATGTTAAACCCAATTAGCGATAGACACAAATATGTGGAATTACATAGTGGTCATTCAGATAAATGGGGAACCATGTAATGCATGAAAATAATCCTCCACACTAAATGGGTATCCAGCACTCAAAAAATCTGTCTTAAAAAAAGTAGAATTTATTTACTCCCTTGTAAAGAAAAATAATGATAAAAAACCCTATATTATTGATGCGTTTCGAGCCTTACAATGGGTGTCAGTGTCCAGTCTTGCATACCAGCAATAAAACACAGATGATCATAAACCCTTTGTTTGCTATTCCTTTAATTGAAATATATTGATTCTTACACAGTTCAAAAAACAAGGTTCGAAACGCGTCAGAATATCCTCATCCTTCATATGCAAGGCTGGCTCACTGACAGCAGCCTGTGCAGGGGTTTTCAGCTCATGCTAAAACCCCTTTAATTATTGCTTCTTAGGGAATGTATCACCGCGTGTTGGATCCTAAAAACGCATCGAAAAGCGCCGCGTAAATCACATCCAAAATGCATCCAACCCGCAGGTGCAGCAGAAATGCACCCTATAGTTGTAAATAGGTCGTCTGCTGCGTCAAACGGAAGACGCAAGTAAACACGTATCGGTAATGACTCGTCTGAACGCCGACGCGTGTTTTACATTGAAAGCAATGGAAATCTCATTGTTAGATGCGGGTTTGGGTCCGTTTAGGGTACGAAACACGGATCCAAACACTCATCTATAAACTGATCCAAAAACTGATCCAACACGCCGTGTGAACATAATCTAATGCTGCTTTTTTAGTTTGTCATTAGGTGGTGGAGCCCCATCTCCTTTTTCTATGGGGCCTTATGAATTCTATTTATACCCCTGGGATTTGGTCAGGGTCAGGAGGACCGGTAGGTGACTACTTAGGGCGCCACTTCATCCTAGGCAGAAAAAGGGGGCGCTAGGAGGTATGGAGTGGGCCGAATTTTCCATAGGGGGGCGACGCTATATGAAGGGCCGTTTTAACGGCATTATGGATCCTTTGGCAGAGCCCTGCAGTGGGCCCTGTCCAAATACATGACATCACAGCAGGCCAGGGGTGTCAAACTGCGGCCTTCCAGCTGTTGAGGAAACTACAACTCCCATCATGCCCACTGTTATAGATTATACAAATGCATGATGGGAGTTGTAGTTTCCCAACAGCTGAAGGGCCGCAGTTTGACACCCCTGCACTAGGCCATGCCTCTAGCCATCCCCAAGCATAGCCATATTATCACGCACAAAGAAAAATTTTGCCCGTATTTTTGGCTTATATTTACACTGAGATCTGCCACCAAGGTTCGTAATGCAGGTTCTCCCTCCCTGTTTTCATATGCAACAAGATAGAGATGGTTGAACCGTGGTAAAAAATTTATCAAACTTTAATAAACTTTCTTTAAAAAAGCAATCATCTTCTGACTTTGCACCATACAACATAGTCCGTCAGATACAAATATGACAAGAAAAATGGCAAGATACCCAGATTTTTAGTTGCGGCAGTCATGCCGTTCAATGAAGTAAGTCCTTAGATAGGCTCCCACGTGGTGAGCAGGAGACGCCGGCATCAGAGCGACAGCTGACGCACAGCAAGTACGACGTTTCGGGGAAGCTCCTCCCCTTCCTCCCCTATCTAAGGACTTACTTCATTGAACGGCATGGACTGCCGCAACTAAAAATCTGAGTATCTTGCCATTTTTCTTGTCATATTTGTATCTGACGGACTATGTTGTATGGAGCAAAGTCAGAAGATGTTTTTTTAAAGAAAGTTTATTAAAGTTTGATAAATTTTTTACCACGGTTCAACCATCTCTATCTTGTTAGCCATATTATCACGCCACTTATGTCAGCCAGCCTGCAGCCTACAGGGAGCCTTTGGTTTTTACTTGTTTGCACATCCTAAAAAGACACAAACAGTAAAATAAGCAAAACCAATCATGTGATCTTGGGTATGTTTCTGTATTCCTGTGCCAAGTATACCCCACTTTTTTGGGGCCCCCGGACAACTGCCTTGTGTGCCCAGTGGAAAAGATGGCTCTGGCTATGAGTCTTATTGGCCTTGGGCACCTATATTTGTGGGCCCCCAAGCCAAGTGTGCCCAGTGGAAAAGATGGCTCTGACTATATGTCATATTTGCCTAGGGCACCTATATTTGTGGGGCCCCCGGGCAACTGCTTAGTGTGCCCAGTGGAAAAGATGGTCCTGGCTATATGTCATATTGGCCTAGGGCACCAAAGTACCTTGTCCCGGCCCTGGAACTGGCAATGACTATGGGGGCCCAGACGCTTTGGCTGTATGGGGGCCCAGATATTCCTGCTGGCAGCCTTGCATGGTGTCACTTGCTGCCATGTCGTCATGATGATGACTCTCCTACGTTTTTCCTAATAGCCCAGTCATTGCATTAAGTATGGGGGCCATGCTCCAACCAGCGCTGGCCCCCACCCCTCCCACGTTGCTCTGCCTCTGTCAGCAATGCTTTCCCTCTCTGTATAAATGAATCCATTTGTCCTAATGATCATTTCCCTCTTTCTGCAAATATTTAGCATCTTCACTGTAAATCTCATTCTTCTGCGGCGTTAAATACAAACAAATTAACTTTGGTGGCTCTCGTCAGGGCAGATCCGCTGCGGAAATGATTATTTTAAAGTTACGAACATCTGTCTGCGGCTGGTGATGACTGGGAACCGCAGAGAGGCCGCCTCGTAGTCATAAACTTAATGAAAGTGCCTCCTCGCTTCATCTGATCGCATCACATTTGCATAATGGCAACTTATTTAATTTCCATGTTGCTAATTTTTCCTCGCAGATTAGAGGGGTCTCTTCGTAGGCAGCAGAATCCTCCGCAGCACAGAGGAAGGTCAGGCTCCAGATAGAGGCTGAAAAATGGCTTTAATCACTGGAGTCGCAGGCTATAGCATCTGCTCCATCTAATGGGATGACAAGTTGTAGGATGGCGCAATTAGTAGCCAGGAGGAAGTTCACAGCGGGAGCTTTTGCTCTTCACATTAATCAACTACAATATAAATTTGGAGTCCAGCCTAGGAAAACATCCCATTCATTTAGCGCTGGAAATTCTCAGATAGCCCCTGATGCTATAGCATTATACTGTATCCCTCCCCCGTACATTATATAACTGGTGTACACAGCTTAGAGCATTATATTATAACCAGTATTGCCCTGTACATTATATCACTGGTGTACAAGGCTCATATCTACCGTGTTTCCCCGAAAATAAGACACCCCGGAAAGTAAGACGTAGCAGAGAGTTTGTTGCATTCCCTCATATAAGGCACCCCACGAAAATAAGACATAGCGGAAATCATTGCTGCAGCTCCCCATACACAGAGCCATTCCTAAGGCCGTGTTCACACGGCTTATTCCCGACGGATTTGTGAGCGCAATCCGGCTCACAATGCCGCTGTTAATACGGGGCGGGCGGGGGCGGGGCCGGAGCGCGGCGGGGGCTCCGCTCCCTGGCCCCATAGATTTCATTATCCACGGCGCGTATTGCGCCTGGATAATGTGCATGTCACTTTCTACCCGCCCGGCGGATTCGCCGAGCGGGTAGGAGCGACGGAATCCACTGTTCTCTATGAGAGCAGTGGATTACCGTAATGACTCCGACGGATTGGCGCCGTACTGAAGCGCCAATCCGGCGCGCAGTACGGCGCCAATCCGCGGCAAAATAGGCCGTGTGAACGAGGCCTTAGGGTGGGCAGAGAGAAAGGTTCCCAAGCCCCGCTCACCCTGAGAAACGGCCATGGGACATATTGTTGTAGCACCTGAGTGTTGAAGGACCTGTGCAGGGAGGTCAGGTGACTGATGTCACCACAGGTCCCGAACATCCCAGGACAGGAGACAGAAAGTACATGTAAGTAATAGAAGGAAGAGGGGGGGAGAACAGAGCAATGACACTGACACACACACATGTCACAGGATGGCTGATGGGGCATGCTGGAATTTCTAGTTCTACAAGTCCCAGCAGGTCACATTTGCCATCCATTGAGATAAGTCACTGCAGCTGCCATAAAATGTCCTTTACATATATATATCAAATGGTTTGTGACTTTAAACTTTGATAGATATATATATTTTATATATTTTAAAATTTATTTTTTTTTATATATTTATATACACACACACTAGTATGGCATGCAATAATTTATTTGTGGAAAAATAAGACATCCCATGAAAATAAGACATAGTGCGTCTTTAGGAGCAAAAATTAATATAAGACGCTGTCTTATTTTCGGGGAAACAGGGTACTATATTATAATCAGTACTACCCTGTACATTATATCCCTGGTGTACAAGGCTCATATCTACTATATTATAACCAGTACTACCCTGTACGTTAGATCACTGGTGTACAAGGCTCATATCTACTATATTATAACCAGTATTGCCCTGTACATTATATCCCTGGTGTGTACATCTCATAGCTATTATATTATAACCAGTACTGCCCTGTACATTATAGCCCTGGTGTGCACATCTCATAGCTATTATATTATAACCAGTCCTGCCCTGTACATTATATCACTGGTGTACACAGCTCATAGCAAATATATTATAACCAGTACTGCCCTGTACATTATATCACTGGTGTACGCATAGCTATTATATTATAACCAGTCCTGCCCTGTACAATATATCACTGGTGTATATGGTTCATAGCTATTATATTATAACCAGTACTGCCCTGTATATTATATCACTGGTGTTCACGGTTCATAGCTATTATATTATAACCAGTACTGCCCTGTACATTGTATCACTGGTGTAGACGGCTCATAACTATTATATTATAACCAGTACTGCCCTGTACATTGTATCACTGGTGTAGACGGCTCATAACTATTATATTATAACCAGTACTGCCCTGTACATTATATCACTGGTGTACACGGCTCATAGCTACTATATTACAACCAGTACTGTCCTGTACATTATATTATTGGTGTGCAAGGCTCAGAGCATTATATACCCAGCCAAGCCCATCACAGCCACCTTCATCATTACTTGTCATCGTACAGTGTTGAGCACCAGTTTTATAATCGTACAGCAGATGTTATAATATTCAACGCTTTATACACCATCACCTCTAATGATACGACTGAGAAATTTCCACAAAGTGTTAACTCAGTGGGAGCTGTGATTGTGGCGGCACCTTCCCTGTGAACGCTCTTATGGGGGATTACATCTCCATTAATAATAAAGACTTGAATGGAGCAGGCACAAGTCAGAAAAATAATCCCTCCAATTAATGAGATTTGATGCTCATATGCAGCTGATGTGTTGCCGCCTCATTCCTCAGTGTCTGAAATTTACAGTGGCCAGGAGTCGTCGTCTGATGCAGGGAGACGGGTTCACTACTTCAACCATGGCTACACCATTTGGGTTAAATCTTGTCTCTAGTCACATCCAAAGCAGCATTCAAAAGTCTACTGGTTTCCTGTTAGATTTTTATGCCGCCCCCCTGCTTGTTCAGTGCCTGTATAGAGCTGTAAAGCAATGTTATACCCAGTGTCAGACTGGGGTCCCAATGAAGTTGATTCTTGGGGCCCATCAGTGAAGATGATTCTTGGGGCCCACCAGTGAAGATGAGTCTTGGGGTTCACCAATGAAGATGATTCTTGGGGTACACCAGTGGAGTTGATTCTTGGGGGCCCATCAGTAGAGTTGATTCTTGGGGGCCCACCAGTGGAGTTGATTCTTGGGGGCCCACCAATGAAGAGAGTCCTGGGTTCCCAATTGAAAATGAGTCTTGGGGCCACCAGGGAGATGATATTCTTGGGTCCACCAGTGGAGTTGACCCTTGGAGTCCATGAGTGGAGATGACTCTTGGGGTTCACCAATGACGATGAGTCTTGGGGCCACCAGTGGAGTTGATTCTTGGGGGCCCACCAGTGGAGTTGATTCTTGGGGGCCCACCAATGAAGATGTGTCTTGGGGTTCACCAATGAAGATGAGTCTTGGGGTCCACCAGTGGAGTTGATTCTTGAAGTCCATGAGTGGAGATGACTCTTGGGATTCACCAGTGAAGGTGATTCTTGGGGCCCACCAGTGGAGTTGATTCTTGAGGGCCCACCAGTGGAGTTGATTCTTGGGGGCCCACCAATGAAGATGAGTCTTGGGGTTCACCAGTGAAGGTGATTCTTGGGGGCCCACCAGTGAAGGTGATTCTTGAGGGCCCACCAGTGGAGTTGATTCTTGGGGGCCCACCAGTGGAGTTGATTCTTGGGGGCCCATAGTATAGTTTTTGTTTGTTTTTGCCTTCCTACCTGAAAAGTAGCCCCAGGTCTGCTCTTCTTAGAGGGCCCACCAGGGATTTCTCTTGTCCCCTGTGGGACAGTCTAAGCCTGTTTATACCAGGCACCAACTGCATATATACCTGTATTCTTGTACAGTCGAGATATGCAATGTCTTCATGCCCTTGTAACCCTAGTCGACGACTACTGAACAATATTCCTATAAGCCCATTAGGCACCTATATAATAAATGATGCTGGGAATATTTCCTCTATAAATATCATGACTGTAGCAGCCCCAAATTCCTCACAAAGCAGAATCCCATGTCTGGAGAACCGTTTATATCTGTCCATACCATGGAACGGTTGTATGAGACTATGGAAACATAGCTGCTTCCTGCCAGAAACAGCACCACCATATTCTATAGGCTGTGTTTGGTTTTGCATCTCATAGAGGTGAATGGGGTTAAACTGCAATACCACACACTGTCCATAGACAAGAGTGGCGCTGTTCATGACAGCAGCTATTTTTTCAGTGTTTCTGAGTCGCAGCGTAAACCCAGGATGTAAATTCACACCTCCAAGCAAATTTCTGGCGGATTTTCTCCGCAGCAAGTGACATAGATTTCCTGAACATTTATCAAAGTTGCTGCTACTTTAATACCCAGTAGACTTTCTACCAGTGTGAACGTTCCCTAAGCTTGAATTGCATGTTATCGGTGTCTTCGCATGTGGCAGAGGGGCACCCGGTTGTTTTCTCTGCACACCCTATACCCACACTAATTTATTGAGTGCAGGCTATGACAGAATGGGGATAAGTGATAGGGAGTGAGGGAACTCTATGGCGCCCCCCCTAAGTATGATGGACCCTATTTGAGTGGTTAGATCACGAGTCTGCAACGTCGGCTCTCCAGCTGTTAGGAAACTACAACTCTCATCATGCATTTATATACTCTATAAACAGTGGGGATGATGGGGGGATGTAGTTTCCCAACAGCTGGAACCCCCAAAGTTGCAGAACCCTGGGTTAGATTTTCACCTCCCATGTGAAGGGGGCTTTGTCATTCATTTTCTCTCCGCTACAAGGGTTTACATGGGATTGGGGGGGCCCGTTTTGGATTTCCTTGGTGTGGGGTTTTACCTTTTTTGGGGCAGGGGGAGTTCTGCAGGGTGTGAAAAACAGTCTTAGGGAAATTGCCCCTGGTTTTGGGGGGCCTTTGGGGACCTTTAGGGAAAACCGTTTGGGTGCATTTCCCGGGGGACTTTTTGGGATTCTTGGGAGTTTTCCGAATTGGGAAAACAGTTGTAGGATGTGCATAGTTTTTGCACTCAGTGGTATCTTTTTTTGGGGGGGGTTTGGGGATTTCCAAAAAGGGGCAAAAAAGGGGGAAGGGGGGTTTTGGGGAGGTCCCCGTGAACACAGTCTTAGGATGTGCTTTTTTTAAAGGGACTCCAGTGGATCTGTGTGGGGTGCATTTTAGGTCCCCCCCCCCCCCGGGCAGTTCGCAGGTGGGGAACACCCGTTTAGGTGGGGCATAGTTATCACCAGTGGTATCTGTGGTGGGTGCATTCGGGTCAGGGCAGTTCTGCAGCATGTGAACACAGTCTTAGGATGTGCATAGTTATGCACTCAGTGGTATCTTGGGGGGAAAGGGGGGGGGGCAATTCAGGGTCAAAGGCCCGGGCAGGGGTTTCTGCAGCATGTGAACACGAGTCCCTTTTGGGGTGCAAAGGTTTCCCTGCACTCAATGGAAACTGTGGTGGGTGCATTTTCCCGGGGGTTCTGCGCAAGTAAACACAGCTTGGGTGTGCTTGGTTTCCCCACCCCATGGTATTTTGTGGTGGGGGCTTTTGGGTAAAGGGGAGTTTTCCTTTTCCCCGCAAGTTTTTAACACCCAAACTTTTTTTTGGGGGTTGGAGGGGGGCCCCGGGGAAACCCAATTTCAAGGACTTTTTTTGGGGGCCTGGGGGTTAGAGCGGGGGGAAGGGGCCTGCCCAAGGCCCCTGGGGAGGAGGGAAAAAAAGGAGGCCTGCCCCCGGGGACTTGGGGGGACGGATCCTTGGGCCTTTCCCTTTGGGAGGGGGGAAGGGGCCCCTGTCAATCACCCCCTTTTGGGGGGGGAGCCCGGGGGCCAAGGGGCCCACCTGGGGGGGGGAGTCCCGCCCCAGGGGGGGAACCCCGAAGGATCCCGCATGAAGGGGGGGGGAGCTTGCCAGGCCGAAGGGACCCGGGGGGGGCGGAGCCTGTAAACACCTCGGGGAGGAGCCTGCCAGCACCTGAGGATCCCTGCATGAGGGGGAAAAAAAGGAAAGGGTACCTTTCCCGGGAACATTGTGAACCAAAGGGGGAAAACAAAGTTTACCATAGAAAAAATCTTCACCCCAGGAAGACAGAAAAAAACACAAAGTTAGTAGCCATTCTGTGACGAAATGAATTAAACCCTTTGAAAGAAAATAACCAAATGTTTTTTTGACCTAAAGTAAGCAGCCATTTTGTGACAGACAGGAGTAGCCACTGTTTTGTGACAGAAAGTAGAGATCCTTTTGGGGCAGGAAGTAAGTAGACGTTTTGTGACAAGGTAAGGAGCCACTCTGTGGTAGAAAGTAGCCACTGTTTTGTGATAGAAAGTAGTGATAATTTTGTTTACCTTTAAGAAATCAGCTATTTTGTGACAGACAGTAGCCACTCTTTGGGGGCAGAAAGCAACAACTGGTTTGTGACAGAAAAAGGCAGCCATTTTGTGCCAAATTAGCCACAGTTTTGTTTTAGGGGAAAATAAACAGCCAATTTTTTTGACAGAAAGTAGCCCACGGTTTTTTGGGTAAAATAACACCCCTTTTCTGGCTAAAAAAATTTCAGCCATTCTGTGATTTTAGATACTGTTTTGTGAAAGAAAGTAGCGACCATTTTGTGACAGCGTAAGCATCTATTTTGTGTCAAAAAATTTCCAAATTTTCCCGACCCGAAAATAAGCCTAGTCGTAACAAGTGGGAACCATTTTTTTAACCTTAAGTAGGGGAGCCCTTTTTTTACAGGGAAAAAAAGGGCCCCATTTTTGTAGAAGTAAGCCAAGGGGCCCTTTTTTAAAAAAAATAATTTAGCCATTTTTGTGTCAGAAATCAGCCCCTGTTTTTTGACAGGAAAAGCAAAACCCCTTGTGATAAAAGTGCGACCATTTTTGTCACCTAAAATAAGCACCCTTTTTTGACAAAGGGAACCATTTCTGGCCTAAAAATGCGCCCTTCTGTGATAGAAATTAGATACTGTTTTTGTGATAGTAAGTAGCAACCATTTTGTCAATAAGTGACCATTTCCTGACAGAAAGTAAGCAGCTAGTCTGTAACAAAGTGGCAACCATTTTGTAACCTTAAGTAGGCAGCCATTTTGTTACAGAAAGAGGCCACATTTTTGTAGAATGTAAGCAGCCATTTTAACAGAAAATAATCAGCCATTCTGTGTCAGAAATCAGCCACTGTTTTCTGACAGAAAGCAACCATTTTGTGGCATAAAGAAAGCAGCCATTTTGTGATAGAAAGTAGCAACCATTTTGTGGCATAAAGAAAGCAGCCATTTTGTGATAGAAAGTAGCAGCCATTTTGTAGGAGAATGAAAGCAACCATTTCATGACAGAAAGTAAGCAGCTATATTATGACAAAGCAGCCACTGATTTCTGATAGAAAGTAAGCAGAGATTTTGTGACAGAATGCAGAAATTTTGTGACAAAGTAAGCAGCCATTCTGTGATAGAAAGTAGCCACTGTTTTGTGAGAGAAAGTAGCGACCATTTTGTGACCTTAAGAAAGCAACCATTTTGTGATGCAAATTAAGCAGCCATTTTGTGAGTAGCCACTCTTTTGGGGCAGTAAGCAACAACTGATTTGCGACAGAAAAGGCAACCATTTTGTGACAAAATAGCCACTGTTTTGTGGTAGAAAGTAAAAAGTTATTTTGTGATAGAAAATAGCTAAAGTTTTGTGACAAAAAGTAGCGACCATTTTGTGACAGAGTAAGCATCTGTTTTGTGTCAAAGTGACCATTTTGGGACCTAAAGTAAGCAACCATTGCGTGACGGAAAGTAAGCAGCCAGATTGTAACAGAAAGTAGCGACCGTTTTGTAACCTTGAGTAAGCAGCCATTTTGTGACAGAGTAGCCATTCTTTTGGGGCAGAAAGAAACAACTTATTAGTGACTGAAAAAGGCAACCATTTTGTGACAACGTAGCCACTGATTTGTGAGAGAAAGTAAGCAGCCATTTTGTAACCTTAAATAAGCAGCCATTTTGTGACAGAAAGTAGCCACTCTTTTGGGTCAGGAAGTAGCAACTGATTTGTGACAATAAAAAGCAACCATTTTGTGACAAAATAGCCACTGTTTGTGTGAGAAAGTAAGCAACCATTCTGTGACACAGTAAGCATTTGTTTTGT
This sequence comes from Phyllomedusa bahiana, assembly GCA_025379985.1. Lineage (NCBI taxonomy): Eukaryota > Metazoa > Chordata > Amphibia > Anura > Hylidae > Phyllomedusa > Phyllomedusa bahiana. Next base: position 103,319 of record JAODAL010003697.1, read on the forward strand.
GACAGAGTGACCATTTGGTGACCTAAAGTAAGCAACCATTTTGTGATGTAAATTAAGCAGCCATTTAGTGACAGAAAGTAGCCACTCTTTTAGGCAGAAAGTAACAACTGATTTGTGACAAAGCAAGGCAACCATTTTGTGACAAGCATCCACTGTTTTGTGAACGTAAGCGGTCATTTTGTAACAGAGTAGCCACTTTTTTGTGACAAAAAATTTGAGGACCATTTTGTGTCAACAAGTAAGTAGGCTTTTTATTCCAAAGTTTGATTCGTGACAGAAAAACGCAACCATTTTGTGACAACGTAGCCACTGATTTGTGACAGAAAGTAGAAATTTTGTGGCAAAGTAAGCAGCCATTCTGTGGTAGAAATTAGCCACTGTTTTGTGACAAAAAGTATCAATGATTTTGTGATAGAAAGTTACCATTTTGTGAGAGGAAATGGCGACCATTTTGTCACACTAAGCAATAAGCTATTTTGTGACAAAAAGTAGCAGAAAGAAAGCAACCATTTCATGATAGAAAGTAAGCAGCTATTTTATGACAAAGCAGCCACTGATTTGTGACAGAAAGCAAGCAGAGATTTTGTGACAGAAAGCAGAAATTTTGTGACAAAGTAAGCAGCCATTCTGTGAGAGATAGTAGCCACTGTTTTGTGAGAGAAAGTGACAATTTTGTGACACTAAGCAACAATTTTGTGACCTTAAGAAAGCCGCTATTTTGTGAAAAAAAAAAAAAAAAGTAGCAACCATTTTGTGATGTATAGTAGGCAGCCATTTTGTGACAAAGTAGCTACTATAATGTGAACCAACGTAGCAAGCCTTTTGTTCCGGTAAGTAACAACTGATTTGTGAAAGAAAAACGCAATCAATTTGTGACAAAGTAGCCACTGTTTTGTGTGAGAAAATAAGCAGCCGTTTTGTGACAGGAAGCAGCCAGGTTTTCGTGGTACAAAGTAAGCAGCCATTTTGTGACAAAGCAACCAGTTTGTGGAATAAAATTGCAGCCATTCTGTGGCAGAAAGCAGCCACTGTTTTGTGACAAAAAGTGAGGACTATTTTGTGATAGAAAGCAGCAACCATTTGTTGACCTAAACTAAGCAGCCATTTTGTAACAGCAGCTATTTTGTGGCAGAAAGTAAGCAGCCATTTTATGACAAAGTAAGATTTGTGACAGAAAAAGGCAACCATTTTGTGACAAGCCACTGAACTTTGACAAAGTAAGCAGATATTTTGTAACAGAAGAAATTTTGTGGCAAAGTAAGTCAATTTTGTGGCAACGTGGTAGAAATTAGCCACTGTTTTGTGACAAAAAGAAGCAACCATTTTGTGGCATGAAGAAAGCAATGATTTTGTGATAGAAAGTTACCATTTTGTGAGAGAAACTAGCGACTATTTTGTGACACTAAGCAATAATTTTGTAACCTTAAGAAATCAGCTATTTTGGGACAAAAAGTAGCAACCATTTTGTGACACAGTAAGCATCTATTTTGTGACAAAGCGTGACTATTTGGTGGCCTAAAGTAAGCAACCATTTAGTGACGTAAATTAAGCAGCCAATTTGTGACAGACAGTAGCAACACTTGGGGCAGAAAGTAACAACTGATTTGTGACAGAAAAAGGCAACCATTTTGTGACCAAGCATCCACTGTTTTGTGAAAGTAAGCATATATTTTGTGATAGAAAGTAGCCACATTTTTGTGGTGGAAAGTAAGCAGCCATTTTGTTACAAAGCAACCATTTTCTGGCATAAAGCAGCAGCCATTTTGTAATAGAAATTAGTCAATGTTTTGTGATAAAAAGTAGCGACCATTTTGTGACAAAGTAAGCAGCGAGTCTGTAACAAAGTAGCAACCATTTTGTAACCTGTAAGTAGTCATATTGTTACAGAAAGAAGCCACTTTTTTGTATGAGGTTAGCAGCCTTTTTGTTAATTTAAAAAAAAAAAAAGCAACCATTTAGTGATGTATAGTACGTAGATAGCTTGTAACAGAAATTTACAACTGTTTTGTGATAGAAAGTAGCAAATATTTTGTGGCAGAAAGTAACAATTTGATTTGTGACAGAAAAAGGCAAGCATTTTGTCACAGAAAGTAGCCACTGTTTTGTGACATAAAGTTAGCAGGTATTTTTTGACAGAAACTAGCAACCATTTAGTGACAGAAATTAAACAGCCAATGTATGTCGGCATACACGCAGCTATTTTGTGTCAGAAAGTGAGAAGCTATTCTATGACAGGGAGTAGCAACCTTTTTGTGAGGGAAAAGCACCAGCTTACTTTAACAAAATGATCGCAACTTTCTGTCAGTAAGTAAACATTTTGTGACAGAACATGTTCAGCCCTGTTGTGACCAAGTAAGCAGCTATTTTATTTTGGGAAACAGGCAACCAGTTTGTGACAGTGGTGACTGTTTTGTGACCACAATAGTAGAAATAAAGCAACACCAAGGGCCACATGTATGAAAACTGTTTAGGTCTAAAACTCACTCTTTTGCCCATAGTAACCTATGGGCAAAAACGTGAGTTTTAGACCTAAACAGGTTCATATATGTGGTCCTATATATCCTCGCGTTTAGAACACGGATGCAGGAATGTAAAAGAGCTACCAAAGCGGTCCAAACCTAGCACAATAAATCCAAAGGAAAAAATTGTATTATCAGCATGTCCAAAGCTGCAACATTGATTCATCTACTTAGTAGATATACAGAGGCATCTGAATATATGCTAAGCGTATGAATTAACAATGGAGTTTTGAACATGCTGATAATATAACTTTGTTCTTTAATAAAAAGTGGCCAATCTGTGTTGGGGAGCAGGTGGGCATTTTGTTATAGCCAGGAGTAAGCGGACAATTTGTGTCAGGGGTATAAAAAGGGCTCTTGAAGATACAGTAGTTATAGTCCAGAAGATTTGGTGCGTACACCTGGCAGGACCCTACAGTGTGGCCCTCACATTGGGCTTCGCTTTACGCCGCTCCTCTCATGTGGGGAACAACCAGTCCCATAACCTGCTATGCACATGAGGTTTACCAGTCACCTGGAGGGAACCCACCCTTCATCCCCGGGGCTCATAGGGGCTGCTACGCTATTATCGTACCTCCCTAGACCGCAAAGAAACATGCACAACACAATATAAGATGGCACCTGGTGTCACCTCACAGCTCTGTTCCTTATTGTTGCTTATATGAGGTGGCCCCTGGTGTTTAAACCATCCCCAGCTTACAACGTGATCTCAAATGTTTTTTGTGCAGAACTATACGTTGTATTTGGCGTATATTGCTTTTAATCTATATAGGGAGGAAGGGATGCCTCCATTTTGGTTTCTTGCACTCCGCCCACCTTCACAGGCTGTTATAAGTGCTGTATGTCTGCAAGGTTGGTGTCTTTTATTTTTCTCTCTGGATAATGGAGATCGGTTGGCCCAATGAGAAGTCTGAATTTGTCTCTATTGAGAGGTAAAGATAACGTAGGACCACCCGCCTTCAGATCACATTATAAGCCGTGGGTGGCTTAAACATTTTTTGATCAAAATGTGTGAACTAAGAATCTCAAAGTTTTTTCATGAAAGATAGATAGCATAAATGCTTCTTTGGAGGTTTCCATGTATTATATTGATATAAGATGGTCCCTGATTTCACCACTTGGCTCTGTTCCTCATTGTTGCTGATATGAGGTGGCTCCTGGTGTCATTGATATAATATGGCCCCTGGTGTCATTGATATGAGATCGCCATGGTTTCATTGATCTACGATGGCCCCTGGTGTCAGCACGCAGCTCTGGTCCTCTCTGATATTAGAGGGTATGTGTTAGGCAGCGGTTCCTGTTAAAGGTTTGCATTTAGGGCCCAGGAAGTTCTATGTTCTGCCATCTCACTCCTTACTCCAGTCCTTAAGTAAACGCAGTCACGTATCGCCCTCTCTACAGGCCAGCTGTGGCTGTGTCCTTCCAGCTCCGGGCTCTGCCTTGCTGAATTCACCCAATGTTAAAAATAAACTCTCTCAGATTGAAAGGCTCTGTTCTGTTAAATGTTTTGCCCTGTTGTTTTTTTTTTCTTTGTGGAGGATGAATTTCTGGGATATTTCTAAGGCCTGTTCTCTGATGTGACTGTTTATTGAACAGAGGCAAGACCTTGGGTGCCCTTCAGTCCACAATGCTGTATTAACCTCTTCAGTGACACTGACTGTAAGGCTTTTATAGCCCATTGTATAGAGAATGAGGCTATTCTGTTCTGAACTGCTTCTCGTTTAAAATCAACATGAAAAGGAAAGAATATGCTATAAAAGGCCTAGTAATACAATCCTTCATCAAGCAGAGGTTTGCTGTCAGCGGCATAAATGGGATACTTAACATAGTTTATGACAATACTCAAGGAGCACCGCCATGCTATGGGTTATCCCCACACTATCTGCAGCTGTGATGGACCTAAGTTACATTTCTATCATGTTTTCCTGCGAGCATCACCCCCTTTATAGCAGGCACCGCCTGTGCTGCATCACATGACCACTGGTCTTATTGTTAATGGGGTGCCCCCCACCATAGACTTTAATGTTGTATCGCTAGGATATGCCATCACAGTCTGATAGGTGCGAGTCGTGCCTCAGGGCCCTGCATCTATTTCTGGATTGGGCCCCTGAAAGTTATGGAGCAGAATGGAGAGCCGGTCACGCTTGTGCACAGTTCTTTATTCTGTTTTATGGGATTTCCCAAAACAGGGGAGCACTATGTTCTCCGTTCTGTTCTATGGGAGGTCCCAGTAAATGGGAGCGCTGTGTTCTCCATTCTGCTCTATGGGAGTTCCCAGTACAGAGGAGTGCTGTGTTATCCATTCTATTCTATGGGAGTTCCCAGTACAGGGGGCGTTGTGTTCTCCATTCTGTTCTATGGGAGTTCCCAGTACAGGGGAGGGCTGTGTTCTCCATTCTGTTCTATGGGAGGTCCCAGTACAGGGGAGGGCTGTGTTAAACATTCTGTTCTATGGGAGGTCCCAGTACAGGGGAGCGCTGTGTTCTCCATTCTGTTCTATGGGAGGTCCCAGTACAAGGGAGCGCTGTGTTCTCCTTTCTCCTCTATGGATTTTCCCAGTACATGCGAGCGCTGTGTTCTCTCCATTCTGTTCTATGTGAGTTCCCAGTACATGTGAGCGCTGTGTTCAGCTGTACTGGGAATTCCATAGAATAGAATGTTCTGTTCTATGGAAGTTCTCAGTACAGGGGAGCGCTGTTTTCTCCATTCTCCTCTATGGGTTTTCCCAGTACAGGGGAGCGCTGTTTTCTCCATTCTCCTCTATGGGTTTTCCCAGTACAGGGGAGCGCTGTGTTCTCCATTCTGTCTATGGGAGTTCCCAGTACAGGGGAGCGCTGTTTTCTCCATTCTCCTCTATGGGTTTTCCCAGTACAGGGGAGCGCTGTTTTTCTCCATTCTCCTCTATGGGTTTTCCCAGTACAGGGGAGCGCTGTGTTCTCCATTCTGTCTATGGGAGTTCCCAGTACAGGGGAGCGCTGTTTTCTCCATTCTCCTCTATGGGTTTTCCCAGTACAGTGGAGCGCTTTGTTCTCCATTCTGTCTTTGGGAGTTCGCAGTACAGGGGAGCGCTGTGTTCATCATTCTGTCTATGGGAGTTCCCAGTACAGGGGAGCGCTGTTTTCTCCATTCTCCTCTATGGGTTTTCTCAGTACAGGGGAGCGCTGTTTTCTCCATTCTCCTCTATGGGTTTTCCCAGTACAGGGGAGCGCTGTGTTCAACATTCTGTCTATGGGAGTTCCCAGTACAGGGGAGCGCTGTTTTTCTCCATTCTCCTCTATGGGTTTTCCCAGTATAGGGGAGCGCTGTGTTTATCTGTACTGGGAATTCTCATAGAATAGAATGTTCTATTTTATGTGTGTTCTCAGTACAGGGGAGCGCTGTGTTCTCCATTCTCCTCTATGGGTTTTCCCAGTACATGCAAGCGCTGTGTTCAGCTGTACTGGGAACTCCATAGAATAGAATGTTCTGTTCTATGGAAGTTCTCAGTACAGGGGAGCGCTGTTTTCTCCATTCTCCTCTATGGGTTTTCCCAGTACAGGGGTGCGCTGTGTTCTCCATTCTCCTCTATGGGTTTTCCCAGTACAGGGGAGAGCTGTGTTTATCTGTACTGGGAATTCCCATATAATAGAATAGAATGTTCTGTTCTATGGGGGTTCTAAGTATAGAACATTCCGCTCACCTGTACTTAGAACTCCCACAGAACAGAATGCAGAGTCCAGCACAAGTGTGGCCGGTTCTCCGTTCTCAGCCGACACTTTCAAGGGCCGGTTCCTGAGGTAGGTGAGAGCTGCAACTATTGAGTTTTGATCCTAGCAATATGCCATCAAAGTCTGTGGTGGAAATACCCCTTTAAAAGGGCGTCGGGTCAGTAGGGATGACAGGAAGTAATTGAAATTATTATGGATGAGTAAAAGTTGCAGGGAGGTTTAGTTAACTCATCTTTTTCTAATTGCTGGTCTTATTGGGATAAGCATGGCATAGACCAGGAAGCATGACGCAGGGATTGAAAAAAAAAAAAACATAGCTGTAATTATTATGGATGGGTGGATGAATAAATGTTGCATGAGGGTTCTGTAAAAAGATATGTTGTGTCATAGGTAACACTTAGTCCTATTACGCTAGCTGTGGCAAGGTCTGTAATGGATACAAGAGGCTTTGTAAAAAGATAATGGAATTTATTATGAATAAGTAGATGCATAACATTGGTGTGAGAAGGGCACTGGTGTAAGAGCAGGAGACCGCTTTACTTGTGTTGTGCCGTAATCCTACTCAGTCCTACAAACTACTGGCCATTTTGGGCCTCCAGAACACGGGCCTACGTGTGGAGGGTGATGGTAATCTCTGTAAGCAATTGTTGGTCCTGTAATTCATAATTGGCAAAAATTGCATAAGAGTTTTGTAAGAAAATATGTTGTTGTAACTAATATGTTATAGCTCACTGTGAATCACTGAAAGTCACAGGAGGGCTTTGTTAGATCATATATTCGAATACAGTTCTAACAAACTACTGCTAACGCACACAGAAAATACGACGTCACACTGCAAACCCTAAGACATAAGCAAACACTTAACATATTGGTTATTTTACTATGCATTACTGCTGTATCTGGTATACATGAAAATCTGACGTTCTTATATGAAATTGTAAGGGGCCCAACTACCAATGGCAAGGTGGCTTCACCACAGATAGGAACCTCTTTAGTGAACTCCAGCTATACTCTGTTCTAATATAGATAGGTAGAGTGCAAACCCAAAATGCACGCGGCCACTCCCCCATGCCTCCATTTAGCATCTCACTCGATTGATTCATTCAGGATCTTTTTTTTTTTTCAGCTTAGGAATGTTTATTAAGCCAGTGGAAGTACATTAAATTGTAAACATAGCAGAAAATGATCATATAACATAGTACAGTTCTTAAATGATCGTGTAACATAGTACAGTTCTTAAATGATCGTGTAACATAGTACAGTTCTTAAGTGGATAAAGAAGGAAACCAAGAAGAACAGAGAAAAAAAAAAACATCAACACAGTAAAACAAGCCATATTGCAAAATCTAGAACATAAACGTACAGGCATTGTTCAAATAGATGTAAAAAACCAAACAAACGTAGTTATATCAACCGCGTTCACAAATCAAGGAATGCTAAGGTCAGTTAAGGACCACCGATGCCTAGAAGTAGTAGATGGAGTCTGTCCAAGGATGCCATCTATCCCTAAGTTTGGCTACTTTATGTGGGGGAACAATGTTTTTTTGTTTTTTTTTATAAACATAATTTTTATAAAATTTTACAACAACAAAAACATATAATAACTGTCCAATAGATGAGATACCACTTGATACACAAAGAAATAATATAAGACACCATTAGTACAAATAAGAAAAGTACTAAGCAATGAAAGTACAAAATAGAACTAATGAAATACTTTGGTCTCATAATAATAAGGATGAAGCAACAAGACAGCTCCATCTTCACTAAAGAAATACAACAAAACATAATTATAAAAAAGTAGACACCCCCCCCCCCACAAAAAAAAATACTACACACAACAGTGGTACCCATTTGCAGATATGTATAAGGCTATGTTCACACGGCTTAAAATTGGGCGTATTTCAGTCCGTAATTACGCACCGGAGTGCGCGAATTACAGCTGGAATATGTCCCAGTCATTACGGTAATCCACAGTTCTCATAGAGAACTATGGATTACGTCTCTTCTCCCTGCTCGGGGAATACGCCGAGGGGGGAGATAAGTGACATGTGAATTACCAGCGGCGTATAAGGTAAGGAATGGTAAGGAATGTCTATGGGCTGGTGAGGTGCCAGCCCCCCACGGCCGCCCCCGTCCCCACGGCGTAATTGCTGGGCGTAATTACACCCCGCACATAAGCCGTGTGAACCCAGCCTAAGAGACATAATCACATACACCTATGTAGTCAAGTAAGGTCTGGACATTCAGGCTCTTTTTTACTCAGAACAAAGTTGGAGTTTACTTGCCCTAAAAAGCATGGCGGCCTGGTTTAGGTATGAATAGAGGCGAATCTGTGCAGCGTTCCCATCTGAACTGAGGTCACCACTTTGAGTTCTTTGTCATGTTCCTTTTTCTTAGACGATTTTGCATTCTCCTGCTAAAACAGGCCACTGCCATTCGGGATATCCGGTGCCATGAAGGGTTGGACTTGGTCTGCGCCACGTTAAGGTAGGTGCTATAATTAAGAATTCACTTCTGAAATCAGTCATTGCAATATCATTACTTGTCTGTCCTAGTATGTAACTCCTCACATTTGGATTGTTTTAACATGTAATGGAAATAAAGAATTGATTAGACTTTTATTTATCGTACTGATTTGGAAGCGGCTTATAGTCTTGCTAAGGTGTTTGTGTCTGGGAATTAGCTCAACCTTTCTGTGCCTCCTCCAGCCGGAGACATTCTCAATCGGTTGAGCTGACTACAGGGGAGTGCTGTGTTCTCCATTCTGTTCTATGGGAGTTCCCAGTACAAGGGAGCGCTGTGTTCATTCTGTTCTATGGGAGTTCCCAGTACAGGAGAGCACTGTGTTCTCCATTCTCTTCTTTGAGAGTTCCCAGTACAGGGGAGCGCTGTGTTCTCCATTCTGTTCTATGGCAGTTCCCAGTACAGGGGTGCACTGTGTTCTCCATTCTGTCCTATGGGAGTTCCCAATACATGGGAGCACTCTGTTCTCCATTCTGTTCTATGGGAGTTCCCTGTACAGGGGAGCACTGTGTTCTCCATTCTGTTCTATGGGAGTTCCCAAAATAGGAGAGCACTGTGTTTTCCATTCTGTCCTATGGGAGTTCCCAATACAGGGGAACACTGTGTTTTGACTGATGTGTAGGTAGGTGGTATGTGTCGCTGTAACATCCACATGATCATGGACCCTCTTACAGCAGAACATTGCCCATCGCACTACCTCCGCCATCTTGTCTTCTTCGCAAAGTGCATCCTGGTGCCATCTCTTCATCAGGTAAGTAATGCACGCACACTCGACATCCACGTGATGGAAAACTTGAGTCATCAGATCAGGACACCATATTTCTTTGCTTCATGGTCCAATTCTGATGCTTGTGTACCCAATGTAGACACTTTCTGTGGTGGACAGAGGTCAGCATGGACCCTCTAACTGGTGTGCAGCTCCAGGGCTCCATAAACTGCAAGCTGCAATGCCCTGTGAGTCCTGACACCAATGTGCACTACAGTAGCTCTACTCTGGGATTGGGCCAGATGGGCTAGCCTTCACTTCTTATGTGCATCAATAAGCCTTTTGTGCCCATGATCCTGTCACCTGTTGTCCTTCCTTGGACACTTTCCTGCAGGTACAAATTACTCTGTATCAGGAACATCCCATACAACTTGTCAGCTTGGAGATGCTCTGACTCCATCACCTAGACATCACAATATTATCAGAGTCGCTTGGATCTACTGACACCAGATAATCAGTGTCACTCAAGAAACCTGCTGCTGGTTCAACAGTGCATTGTAGGGCAGCACTTTACAACATAAAGTGTATTATGCTCCATCACTAACTCTGGCTTCTGGCTATTGATATTAATGACCGGACAAGGGTCCATCTGTATAGAATATGCAGCACTACAGTCTAGATATATTTACTGAATCAGGCAGTATCCATTTCCATCACACTGAGAACAGGAACGTTAACGCAAGCTGAAGGTTCCTAGGCCCAAAACAGGTGGTTTAAAAAAACATAAAGAACTGAGGTAGAAGCTTGTAAATGTAATATATGGGAAGGAAATGGAGGTCACATCTGTAGTTTATCGTCTTCAGAGTGAAAACTGCTTTCTCACTTGACCTTGATACTGCTACTGTTCCCTTTCAGCAATGCGCTGTAAGATATATGAAGCCGTCCGTGTCATGTAGAATCAGGGCCGGCGCACTGTAATGTTTTCTGACTTTCAATAATCATTGTCACATGCAAATATCTAAAGGAGTGTTTTTTTGTTGTTTTTAGCTTTTAGTTTAAGGAAATTCCTGTGTTGAAACGTATCCTATGCCTGTTATAGAGGAAACAAATGTTATTACTTGCCTTAGATCCATTACTGCCCCTATGTGTTAGGATTTAGCTACTAAAATACTGCCCTTTATGAACAATAATATAACTACTATAATACTGCTCCTATGTACAAGAATATAACTGCTATAATACAGCTCCTATGTACTAGAATATAACTACAATAATACTGCCCAGGGGCGTTGTAGGGTCCTAAAACATCCGGGGCTCGGGCCCTTTGTGTTTTTCCCGCCTCATTGTAAACTGCGGATGTTTTTTTACAGAGAAAACCTTCTGTTCCTGTCACTAATTTTTGCACATCCACACAGATCCCGTCCATCTCCTCAGCAGTCACTGTACAGTAAAAATCACCAATGACAAATTTACTTTTTCAGAACTTCTCACCTTCATATGACAATACCCCTAAACAGTCACCAAAACATACACCGATACATGGAGCAAATCTACCAGACAAGTGATTGTTACTAAAACCTCCTACAAAACCAAGACCCCAAACTATTACTACATAAGGCTCAAATAATCCTGCCAGACCCTGACCGAACACAACCCCCACATGTGACTATCCACTGCACACAGGCCCTAGAGACATATATTACCGCCATACAGGGACCAGATAGTGGTAGATACTATGTAGGCTCTGCAGACATATAAGTGATTACACTGCAGTTACATTTAGTGACTCACCGGAGACGTCTTTTCTGATCAGCGTCGTTCACTTTCCCTTCTCTTCTCCATCCGGTTCACACCTTCATCTGATTTCTCCCCGGCCAAGACTCGTCCCTGAGGATTTGGACACAAATATCTTAGAATCCTCACATTTCCAGCAACTCCTTAATTATAGGTATAGCAGTCCCCTCAGTTAGGTATATAGGGGCACTGAAGCAGTATATGGGGCCACAGGCAGGTATATTGGGCCACAGGCAGGTATATTGGGCCACAGGCAGGTATATTGGGGCACAGGCAGGTATATTGGGGCCACGGCAGGTATATAGGGGCCACAGGCAGGTATATGGGGCCACAGGCAGGTATTAGGGGCCACAGGCAGGTATATAGGGCCACAGGCAGGTATATAGGGGCCAAAGGCAGTATATAGGGGGGCACAGGCAGTATATGGGGCCACAGGCAAGTATATGGGGGGCACTGAGGCAGTATATAGGGGCCACAAGAAGGTATTGGGGTCACTGAGGCAGTATATGGGGTCACTGAGGCAGTATATGGGGGCCACAGGCAGAATATGGGGGCCACAGGCAGAATAAAGGGGGCCACAGGCAGAATATGGGGGCCACAGGCAGAATATGGGGGCCACAGGCAGGTATATAGGTGCACAGGCAGCATATGGGGGCCACAGGCAGGCATATGGGGGCCACAGAGAGGGATATGGGGGCCACAGAGAGGGATATGGGGGCCACAGAGAGGGATATGGGGGCCACAGAGAGGGATATGGGGGCCACAGAGAGGGATATGGGGGGGCCACAGGCAGGCATTATAGGGGCACAGGCAGGCGTATGGGGGCCACAGGCAGTATATGGGGGCCACAGGCAGGCATTATAGGGGCACAGGCAGTTGTATGGGGGCCACGGGCAGTTGTATGGAGGCCACGGGCAGTTGTATGGAGGCCACGGGCAGGCGTATGGGGGCCACGGGCAGGCGTATGGGGGCCACGGGCAGGCGTATGGGGGCAACGGGCAAGCGTATGGGGGCCACGGGCAGGCGTATGGGGGCCACGGGCAAGCATTATAGCGGCTACAGCCAGGCTTATATGTGAACATGCAGTATATAGGGGCAATGAGGCAGTTAAACGCGTTAAAAATAACAACATTCATACTCGCCTTACCTCCCCCGGCGAGCGCGCTCCGTCCTCTTCAGCCCGCGCTCCTCCGGCAGCTCCTCGGGCGCACGGCCTATGACGCAAATGTGCGCCCCGAGACAGGCAGGTCGCGATGACATACATCATCGCGAACCTGCGGCTGAGGCACACGGGGCCGCGGCGGGTCCTCAGCGCTGTGAGGACCCGGCGGCCCCGCAGTGTTTTGGACCCAGAGCCGGTCCGACACTTGTCCCGCGGCAGGTAGCGCTCGCTCTCTGCTCCGCAGAAGCCTGCAGCTGCATGTGGTCCCAGGACGCACATGCAGCTGAAGGGCCAGTCGGTGATCCAGGCCCACGGCATTGGCCTGGAGCCCGGGAGACTCGGGGCACAGGGGGTTTTTTTTTTTCGGGGCCCGAGCCCCGAATAAAAACAGCCTAGCGACGCCCCCGATACTGCCCCCTATGTTTCAAGAATATAATGCTTTTAAAAATACTGCTTCTATGTACAAGAAAATAACTACTATAATACGCCCCTATGTACAAGAATATAAAATATATAATACTGCCCTATGTACAAGAAAAAACTACTATAATACTGTATGTACAAGAATTAACTTACTAAAATATGCTCTATGTACAAGAATTAATACTAAATATTGCTTCTTGTACAGGAATATAATACTATAATTGCCCAATGCAAAGATATAACTACTATAAATGCTTAGACAAGGATATAACTACTGTAATACTGCCCCCTATATACAAAAATATATCTACTGTAATACTGCCCCTTATGTACAAGACTATAACTACTATAATACTGCCCCTATGTACAAGAATATAACTACTATAATACTGCCCATATGTACAAGAATATAACTACTATAACACTGCCCTCTAGGTACAGGAATATACAATATCTCAGTATTACAAAAGTAAGCACACCCCTCACATTTTAGTAAATATTGTATTATATCTTTTCCTGAGGAAACTGTGAAGATCTGACACTTCGATTCAATGTAATGTAGTCGGGGTGCAGCTTAACAGTGTAAGTTTGTGACCTCAAAATAACTCGACACACAACTATTGTCGGGGTCGTAAAGTGACAAGGGGTCTCCTGTTCCCACTCCGGTACTCCAAATCAATGTCTGAGTGCACGGGCCGGCCAATGAAAGAGTCAGACACGTTGTTCTGGTTCATTCTTATCCATGCACTACTACTTTATTCAGCGCGGCACACATATTTATGCGAGTAGAAAAAGGGGCGTGGGCGCATGCGCAGTGGGACAGTCCATAGGGAGGGGTTGAGCATAAAGTTCTTTATTGGTTCAAAGTAGTTGCCGGGCAGATGAAGTTTCTGGTTGTATCAGCCAATGCTTCTTAGGACATGTAGTCGAAACTCAGTTGCTTGTTGACAGGATGTGTATGTGGAATCGCGGCCATCTTGACTGCCTCAATACTGCACAGTCATCGTCCTCAAATGCATATATGGGTATCTGTATGGTCTTATAAGGAGGAAAGCTTGGTATTTTCTTATAAGCAAACTTTAGCTTATTGATGCACACATGTACACATATTAGCATTAACCCTCACACTATCAATGTCTAAATTGCTGACAACTACAGTAGTAATATATTACATAATAAATCCGCACTGGACTTGAAACATTTACAGTTTGTAACATTGATCAGTAATGCAGCATAAGTAAAATTAGACAGTTATTACATACTGACGGGTTTCCTGATGTTACAGTGTTACTCTATGCACAGCTATGTCAGCATCTTTAGCGGGGGGGGGGGTCCTACCATTAAGTAAGCTTGGCTGAAAAGGATGTCTAAAAAATTCATTATTTATTATTATCCTGTCCAATCCCTTTCCATACACTTAGAAATGAGTGGCGCCTCTGTCCCAGGAGAGCCGTGGGGTTGGGCAGGTGACAAGTGACCGTAAATTGAATCCTGGGCCCATAAACCATTATATTATGTGGTTATATAGGACAACACATCCCAGTGGAAAGTAATGCCTAAGCACACATTATCCCAAATGGGCCAGCAACTTTCACCTTTACGCCCCACCTCACACCTCAGTTTAGTTTGAGCTGCACAGAAAGTTTTACTTTCATGCCATGTATACACACTGTGACAAAATACCCATCTGCTAGAGCAGGTGTTGTAATTATTACTATATAGCCTCCATAAAGTAAATTTTATCCTTATTAAAAAGCTTTTAAATGCTATCAAAAAAACGAGTTATAGCAATTAATTACCCCGTAATATCTGACGCGGCAGCGGGTAAACAACCCGCAACTGATTCATTAATTCTCAATAAGTAACATTTATTATCGCAATTAAATGCTCCACGTTACTCAAAGTTCAGCAGCAAATCCTAGTGAAAAAATGAATTTAATTACAAGGAAAAAATTCCATTAAAATAGTCACAAAATTACTAACTGCAACTAAGCAGCTGGCACGACGAAGTAACGGAGATACAGTAACTAATGACTGGTCTATACACTGCCACAGAGGTCATAAGAAGTTATATCAGGCCCGAGAGGATGACCATTGCCTGTTCAAGAAAGGTAATATTCACAAAGTAACTCCAAGCCAGTATACATACTCTACTACATAATAAGTTTATATCTGCAAAGGTTGTGCTAAAATAAAAGAGAACCGAAGCGCACTCATGTGTAGCCAATAACAACAGGAATCAACCATTTATCAATTGGTCTTGCTCACCTGGGTAGGTTGTACTTACATGGTCCAACTCATATCAGCGCATTAGAGCCATATAGGTTCAGAACAAAGCAGAAGCTGGCGGTCCTTTTCCCAATCCACGGGGAGGCTCTCGCCTCAAGGAAGCATCCATGGCTCAGACAATATACGAACGCAGTAAAAAACTGCATAAAAATAGGACTAGCACAAATGCACATATATGTTTAAAATAAACTGAACACTAGGCGTTAGCCACTAGAAAAGGGTGAGTATTTATTTAAATAAAAATTTCAATACAAACAATAAATTGTGTTTCATGAGCACTCCTGGCTTTTCTAGTGGCTAACGCCTAGTGTTCAGTTAATTTTAAACATAGACGTGCATTAGCACTAGTCCTATTTTTATGCAGTTTTTTTTTTTTTTACTGCGTTCTTATATAATAAGTTTATAGGAGGCAGTATTATAGTAATGTTCTTGTGCATAGTGGGCAGTATTATAGTAGTTATATTCTTGTACATAGAGGACAGTATTATAATAGTTATATTCTTGTACATAGGAGGCAGTATTATAGTAGTTATATTCTTGTACATAGGGGGCAGTATTATAGTAGTTATATTCTTGTACATAGGAGGCAGTATTATAGTAGTTATATTCTTGTACATAGGAGCAGTATTATAGTAGTTATATTCTTGTACATAGGGGGCAGTATTATAGTAGTTATATTCTTGTACATAGGGGGCAGTATTATAGTAGTTATATTCTTGTACATAGGGGGCAGTATTATAGTAGTTATATTCTTGTACATAGGGGCAGTATTATAGTAGTTACATTCTTGTACATAGGGGGCAGTATTATAGTAGTTATATTCTTGTACATAGGGGCAGTATTATAGTAGTTATATTCTTGTACATAGGAGCAGTATTATAGTAGTTATATTCTTGTACATAGGGGCAGTATTATAGTAGTTATATTCTTGTACATAGGGGCAGTATTATTGTAGTTATATTCTTGTACATAGGGGCAGTATTATTGTAGTTATATTCTTGTACATAGGAGCAGTATTATAGTAGTTATATCGCTGTACCTAGGGGGCAGTACTATAGTAGTTATATCGCTGTACCTAGGGGGCAGTACTATAGTAGTTATATCGCTGTACCTAGGGGGCAGTACTATAGTAGTTATATCGCTGTACCTAGGGGGCAGTATTATAGTAGTTATATTCTTGTACCTAGGGGGCAGTATTATAGTAGTCTTGTATGTGTTAAGGACATGAGTCTCTTGAAAAGTGGATCCCACTCTTTCCAAAAATGACTGAGGAACATATGTGAAAATTTTCTGACCTGGACGACTCCATGAACTCGAAACCCTTTGAGGATCTGTCTGAAAGCGTTACTGTCCGAGGTGCTGAATCGACTGACTCTGCATTCAGGAATAGTAGTTCCAGTTCTTTAAGAAACAGTGTATGATACAATGATCCATTCAGCTGCTCCTGATACTGCTGGACAGCTAAATTAAAGGAGTTGTCTCATTACGAGCTTTCAGCCTGTCAGTGAGCCTGGTAAGTTGAACTGAGGGCGTGCTAGCTGGTCTGCCTGTGCTGCTCCCACCCCCCCCGCCCATCCGCCCACAGGCAGCTACGTAACTTCTATACCGGTGGGGGGGGGGGAGGGGGTTTGCTCTCAGAGTTCACCCTGTGTGTGCCTGCCTAGGTCTGTTACAGGAGAGGGCTGATCTATGAGTGGAGAGAGGAATGTAAAGCTGCTGTGTATGCTAATAGAGCAGAGAGGATGCATGTGTTCCTATATCCCCTGCTTAGCTTACAAGTCTCCACATCTCCAGCAACAACAAGGGCAGTGTTACTATACTCAGGATGTGTCCTAATACAGGAGAACATAAAGTATTCACATGCCTGATCTGTACAGTATTAGTATAGTCACAGTTCCAAAGACATATCATGATTATAGTAACAGACAGGGTCACTGCTGTCACATCTATCGTGTAAGAGCAGGAGGAAGCAGGCACACACAGGGTTAATCCAGGACACAGATGCCAGAGTCCTCCTCCCCCTCCTTCCACTCCAGAAGCATTCTGTGCGGGAGGGGCTCTCTGCTCCGACCTGTCTTCAAAGGTGATGAGTCATTCAGACCTGACAGCCAGTAAGATAAGGATCAACAGGTCGGCTACTATAGAGATTTGAGGATCTGATAGTAGTAATACTAACTGGGCTAGCTCAAAATCAGTAGGACATTTTGTAATGAACATAATAATTTGCAAAGCTGCTTGTTTTTTAAAGATCTTTAAATTAAAACCCAATCATTGTAGCGAGACAACCCCTTTAACTCCTTCATCATTGCTCGGTACAGTGAGTCATAATGTCTGCCAGTTATTGATCACTGAAGAGAAAAAGAAAGTGCTCTTTTGTTTAACATCGAAAATACCATTATGTGACCACACAAATATTGGTTATGCTCACCTGACAGTATTGTGCAACATCTCCAATTAGGTAGAATTTATTGCTCAGAGTTTAGAGAGTTCGTGTTTCCACCCCACCCCCCCCCCCACTTTCAGTAGTATCTGGAATTGGGGAGTAAACTGTAGGGAGTATTTTTTAGAAAAAATGCAATCTTCAAGGAACTGAACAGCAAGGTCAGATCCAAAGGAGAAGGAGATAGATTGGCCAAAGCACTGTCTCCTTTTGCTGTGGATCTGACCTTGACGATCAGTTCCTCAAAGATTGCATTTCTTAGTAAAATTACTTTCTACAGGGTGACACGAGCAAAGCCTTCCACTGCAAACGACTCGGGTTAAAGCCTTGTATTCTGATTGCAGTCTTTAGTCTGTTTGTATTACCAGGCATTCGTGGGCTACATTTCTATAAATTAAGTTTAATCTTTTCCTGATGTTGAGCGAGAACGGGCTAGAATGTCTTTTTTACTCTTGTATTCACCAGAGACCTAACTAATGGATTCATTACCCGTCTTGAGCCTTTCTAAGGTTTCATCCCTCATCACTGCTCCACCTACATCACATCATGCATTCCCGCCATCTCCTTGTGCACATGTCAACCCCCCCCAAAAAGTCATTTGCTCTGGCTTTCACTTTAAGGGTCTCTGGGGCACTTTCCTTAGTTTGACCCATTTCTTGACCTTATGTCAGTGAAAAAAAATGGGTGGATGGAAAAGTCACATCAGACAGATGGATAACTCTGCACACTGGATTATCATGTAACATGCATTTCACCGTGTAGGGAAGAGTTAAAGGAGAAGTATCTGCAATATACTGGAGCATTGTAAGCGGAGTGGATATCAGTCACATAGGATGTAATGTCTGAGATTATATCAATATTGAAGCATTATACGAGGAGCAGATATCCGTCACATAGGATATAATGTCTCTGGTTATATCAGTACTGGAGCGTTATAATAGGAGCAGCTGATATCAGTACATAGGATGTAATGTCTCTGGTTATATCAGTACTGAAGCATTATAAAGAGAGCGGTTTTATATCAGTCACATAGGATGTATGTCTCTGGTTATATCAGTTACTGGAGCTTATAAGAGGAAGTCGGCTGGATAATCAGATCACATAGATGTAATGTCTGAAGTTATATCCGTACTGGAGCGTTATAAGAGGAGCGGCCTGATATCAGTCACATAGGATGTAATGTCTGGAGGTATATCAGTACTGGAGCGTTATAAGAGGAGCTGCTGATATCAGTCACATAGGATTAATGTCTCTGGTTATATCAGTACTGAATCATTAATAAGAGGAGCGGTTTAATATCAGTCACATAAGGATGTATGTCTCTGGTTATATCAGTAACATGAGCCGTTTATAAATAGGCGGCAGAATTATCAGACACATATGATGTAATGTCTGAAGTTTATATCCGTACTGAGCGTTATAAGATGAGCGGCGTGATATCAGTCACATAGGATGCAATGTCTTGGAGGTTATATCAGTACTGGAGCGTTATAATAGGAGCAGCTGATATCAGTCACATAGGATTAATGTCTCTGGTTATATCAGTACTGGAATGTTATAAGAGGAGCGGCTGATATTAGTCACATAGGATGTAAATATTCTTGTAGGTTCGAAGCACTAAAAATATGAAATAAACTTGTGATCATAAAAGGATAAGAAGGTGGCAGCGCTTCCTAGTAGTCATCCAAAACTATTGTCAGCCTGTCCCTGACATGAAATAGCTGATAACGGAACAATAGCTTGCATTGACTTGTACTACAGGTAACATCTTTCAATCTGAAGTGGCCGATAACCGGGAACAGGAGACTATATATACCTGCCCTATATTTGGCCTCTCTCCAGCCTGACAAAGCTGATAGCGGGGCACAGATTATACTCACCTGTCCTACAGCCTGGAATGGCTGAGAGCCCTTGTATGTACTTGAAGGGAATCCTCTTAACCATGTTGGTGCCAATTAGAATAGGCGTTGACCAGGGGTATCCCTAGCATTCATTGGACCCCATAGCAAAATTTGATGGGCCCCCACCACCTAGTGACAATGCACTATAACAACAGCATAAGTAGCAATAATTAGAGGTATAAATAATACTGCCGCATACCAGAAAGCCCAAATAGTGCTGTTATATAGCATAAAACCACTAGCTACTTGTTTCCTACATAAAGGAACAATGTTCTTGTATCTGAGTGGGGCCCCTAAACCTCTGGGCCTTCTATAAAATAAAAAAAGAACAGGGTCCCCCAACCTCCAGTCCCTCCAGGCACCAACAGGGCATGTTATCTGGCTATTCCTTAGCTTGCACCGGTGATTTAATTATTGTCAGTGTAATTCTGTGGGAAAATCCTTAAAACATGACGTTTTTTTTTTTTTTTTTTTTTTTTGTTGTGTCATGGAGGACTGGTGTGGGGGAACACTGGTCTAGAAGTCACTATGGCTGCTATAGCTGTATACATTCTGTCGACTAATTGTATAATTTGTATGTTACATATTCATTATTTCAAGATCATTGCTTGCAGCCAGTGATTGGGAACCTAATAATATGCTGCTCACACCGGTGCATGGCTGTAGCAGGGAAACAGAGCTTTGTTATGTTATTGGCCTCACAGCTGAGTGTTGGGCATTTTTAGGCCTCGTTCACATGGCTTATTTTGGCGCGGATCGGAGCCGTACTGGGCGCCGGATTTGTGCTGCAGTATGGCTCCAATCCGTCCCAGTCATTACGGTAATCCACAGATCTCATAGAGAACTATGGATTCCGTCTCTCCTCCCCGCTCGTCGAATCCACCGGGCTGGAGAAAGTGACATGCACCATTATGTTACGCGTTACGCGCCGTTAGATAATGACAGTCTATGGGGCCGGCGAGGTTTGCCGGCCCCCTGCCCTGCCCCCGCGTGCATGGCTGCTAGCGTTTTGCGGGCAAATCCGTCCCCGCAATTACGCCGGCAATAAGCCGTGTGAACCGGGCCTTATAATCCAGTTCACTGACAGCAAGTAGAGATACTAAAACAAAGAGTATATAACCGAAGAACGCAAGCCCTTGTCTACCATGTTTCTCCGTAAATTAGACATGCCCCGAAAATAAGATCTAGTGTGATTTTATTTTTTTATTTATTTTTTTTGCAAATTCAGAAATATAAGGCCACCCCCGAAAATAAGACCTAGCGGCAGTCATTGCTACAAGAGCACCTATCACCTCCACACAAACACACACATTGATGGTAGATGAAATAAGACTTCTCAAATACATGTCAATAACAATCCAGAGATTTACATCAGTATCACAGGGAGAAGGGTTTTACTTTCACCTTGTAAGTCAGGAGATCCTACAGGAAGCTATGTAATCTACCAACTGTGCAGGGGGAGCCGAGGGCATAACTGCTCGTACAGGGTGATCTGAGTCTCTCACTACATACACTGCAGGCACAGCACACTGAGGAGGTAGTGTGACCGAGGTTAACTGTTTGGCCAGTTCTGCTGATGTTTGTGATGACAGGACTACAGTATATTAATACATTATGAATTTTTTTTTTGTTCAATAATAAATGTGAATTCTTGTACACATTATAATGAGACAACCCCTGAAAATAAGGCCTAGTGTATCGGAGCAAAAATTAATTTTCGGATTAACGGTAGTTTCACTATTTTATGATTCAAGCCACTAAACTGTGAAAACAGGTGCGCTCAAAGCATAAAACTATTAGCGTTTTGACCTGTGATCTCTTAATCTACAAAACTAAAGACCATGTTTCCAAAATGGCCACTAAAAGACTGAGGAGAGAAATTAGCTTTTGGAAGCTTCCGCATTTAATATCTTATGCATGAGCTGCGGCCGCGCTTTTCTGTAGCAGGAAGGCTTCCGATTCCAGGTTCGTGTACTGTCAATTCAATGAGAGCCCAATTCAATCAGCGGCCGCCTATTACCCTTAAAAGCTCGGTGGCCGTGCCCATCGGATAGAAGGACTCCATCTTAATGTCTATTTAACAAAATTGGAAAAGGTTTCCCATATGTAATCTGCACACAGGTTATTGAAGCAGGATGATTCACGTAATTGGATTTGTAAGAAAGGTCGGATGTTCAGTCTTTTTTTTTTTTTTTTTTTTAAATACTGTGCCTGAGAGAGGTTAGTGTGGTCCAGGCCCCATCTACAGAATAAATCCATGCAAATGGCGGCTTCCCAGCCTTATTGTGGAGTTTTGAGGTGGGAGATTAGGGGCAGACAGATCATTCACACGTTTCTTTGATCACTTTTTGTAGTATAATTACATAGGTATTTGATTACAGGAAGCTGTCTATACCTTCTGCTAGAAATGTTGCCATAACAAAGCTTGTACTGAAGAGACACTGAGTCAGCAGGAGGTACAGTGAGGTGTGAGCTAAGACAGCCTCAGTATTACATGGGTTTTACAAAACTTTTAATAACTTCCCCTGTGTTAAAATAGAAAAATAACTCATACCGACCTCTCCCATCACCAGTGTTGAAGTCCTGCCAGAGCTCCAGCGTTCCCTCCTGGTCCCTCACTGATGACTTTGATATGGAAGTAGCCTCAAAGAGGCTATTCTGTCCTTGTGGGTGTCCAAATTAGCTTAAAAATAACAAAGGGTGCACCGAGAAAACATATCACAACATGCCCTGTTTGCTGTGAAAGTCTTTCTGCCTTTATTCACAAAAATGGCAGCTTTTTTTTATAGTTTTGCAAATGTATTATATAGAAACATCACATGTACCTGGCTGTGAGGGTCATATTGGCGACGTCCACATTATGCTACAGACCCCTCCTCACAGCTCAGGAATGTTTGGAACACAGAGGTGAACTTCTGAAAGAGGTTCCATCTTGGATTACACTACGATCTCTACCTAAACTACTACAGGCGAT
Source organism: Phyllomedusa bahiana (assembly GCA_025379985.1). Lineage (NCBI taxonomy): Eukaryota > Metazoa > Chordata > Amphibia > Anura > Hylidae > Phyllomedusa > Phyllomedusa bahiana. The sequence goes on from JAODAL010003697.1 coordinate 125,760, forward strand.
CATTTTGTTTAACACATTAGTTTACGAGATATACAGTACAGCTTTTACATGCCTGTATTACATAGATATGGTGCCTACTAATATATGATGTGAATATATATATATATATATAAATATATATATATATATATATATACAATATATATGTTTGAATACATACAACTATACATTAAAATTTTGACAACACAGACCTATGACATCATCAATGAGGGACGGTGGTGATGGGACTGGTAAATATAGGTTAGTTTTCTATTTAAGAGGTGGTTGGGAGGTATTAAAATGTCTTGGAAAACCCCTTTAAGCATACAGTGGTGGATATTAAATTGCTACTATGATGAGGAGGCACACGCCACCCAAAGGTCACTATTAGGCTATGTTCACATGGTGTAATTACGCCACGCAATTACGCCGGGACTTTAGGAGCTCGCGCCGACTCCCGTGGACATTCATTACTAGCGGCGCATATTTGCCGCTAGTAATTGACATGTCACTATCTCCCCCCGCGCATATTTTGAGAGCGGGAGAGGAGACGGAGTCCATAGTTCTCTGAGAACTGTGGATTACTGTAATGACTGGGGCGTATTTCACCCTGTATTGAGCGCAGTACGGCGTGAAATACGGGCCGAAATACGTCCCAATTTCAGCCGTGTGAACATAGCCTTACATAAATTATTGTGACTCAAGGTGATGCCAGAGGCAAAACCCCTTTAAAGTAAGAAGAAAAAAGTCTTCACTAATCCATATATAAGGAGTAAAATAAAATAATCCCTCCCAGGTCTACACAGCTGCTGCAATCAGGAAATCCAAGTTTTTTATTCTTCCGTATTAAAAGTCTGGTACACACATCAAAAAGAATTGCAAACGCTTACGCGTTTCGCGCAGTGAGTAAGGGTGTATCCCAAAATGAGTACCGGAATTTTAGAATATAAAGCTTGGATTTTATGATTGCACCAGTTTTCGAGACCTGGGGATTATTTAATTTCTTATACTGTTACGGTAATGGCTGCAGATGGATTCCCTGGACTAGTTTTGAGAAATATTTGATGTGCAGCTCGGTTGGGTGGAATGATTTTTGTTAATTTCATTTAAGAGAAAGATGTGGGCATTAGGGTATGTTACTGTACGCGCCGCAGTATGTCGTTTGTTTTGGAAGCAGCTCATACTTTCACGGACAGGGAATCGGCGTAAGCGGCACAAGGAAGTGACCCGTCACTTCTCTCCCTAGGCGTAGATGACGCATAATTCATAGTTCTCTATGAGAGCTGTTTATTACCATAATTGTGGCGCACATTTCGCCGCATATAAAGCGCAAATACGTGGCAAAATACGCACCGCAATTACGCCATGTGAACATACCCATATTATGCACTTTTTATTTTCATTATGTAATATTTGATAGGTGTGAATGTTCTATTTAGTAGCATTTTTTCAGTATATGTGATCCATGCAGGTAATATTGAGATAACTCCCTTGTGACCAGAGCTGAGACGATGGGTGGGTGAGGTTAGGCGACCGCCTAGGGCACCGCTTTACTTTGGGCAGGAAGTGGGCTGAGATATGAAGTGGGCTGAATTTTTCAATGGAGGCGGTGGTGTTTATTTGCCTGCGGCGCTAGAATGCCTGGTCCTGGTCTTGCTTGTGGCCCTGTTGTTAGCTAAAGCGTAAGGCCTGATTCACATCTGCGCCGGAGGTTCTGTTTGCAACCTCCGCCACAGAGGTGACAACCTGAAGCCATAGGATCCATTCTCTACAGACACCCTTGGCACCCCATGAGCCCTATTAATTACAATGGGCCCATTGGGTTTCTGCCGCGAGGTGGAAAAAATTGCCTTTTGGTGGCTAAATAGCGCTATTTTTTCCATTTTAACTAAGGACACCACGGTTTCCCATGGATTCAGTTTTTTACATCTGTCACGGCCGTTCCGAATGGGACCTCCGCCGTTAGACGGCCGTTCCGAATGGGACCTCCGCGTAGAGGGGAACCAGGCCTGAAGTCTCTGCTATCCGTATGCCAAAAAATCGACTAGAATAGCTGGAAAAAGGATATACTTCAAGAGGGTGCATGCGCCACCACTTTCCATCTGGTCTCTGATAGTCTGAAGGGCATTATTCCAGTACAAAATGAGTGCATGAGTGTCGAAGAGGACCAAAGCTATAACCTTCTTTCTTCATTAGGCAGTGATATCTGTTTTACGTTTTTTTACTGTAATTCAGGATGAGTGTGGCATCAGTAATGTATGGATCTGGCTGGAGATACGCTTTCAGGCTTCTCTTAGAAGATCGGAAACAAGTCTGAGGAGTGCCACCCCCTTCCTTGTGTTTGTTGCATACAGGATGCAGGAGGAGGACAAGGACGCTCTTCTGTGAGACTGCAGCCTTTGTGGGCCATAGATGAGCTCTTTACTATGCACGCTGTGTGCTGACATAGACCCGTTCCCCACCATCTCCAGAATATATAAGACATCATTCGTGGTCTTGTCTGGTTTTCCTATTTTGCTTCTCGTCAGAGTTGGAGCTTATTTGGCGCTCAGGAGGAGGCAACGGTGATGGTGTCTTGCTGCACAGTCTTTCCACTTATCCACATTCCAGGTAGCGGTTTGGCACTATTCCCCCGTCCTCCATCACTAGACATTAACACGGCTGATAATAAGCAGCTCCCAGCAGCACACAGGTATGAGTCTCATGCCAGACTGAACCATGGAGCGCAGCGCTTGTCAACATCAACTTGTCCTTTCTCATGATTACAAGCTCCTGCCCTAGACACCCGTTGTCTTCTCTGTAACAGCACAAAGATTCCTGCAGACATTCAGCAAATTCAAAATGGGTACTAGAGTCGTTTTCACGTTGCAAATCGTATTCACACATATGTGTTTCTAAAAATGTTCAATAGTAACCAATATGGTTGCCAGTACTGATCCTACAGGGCTTGTCACTCAGCTTTTCCAGATTTCAAGGACTTGAAGGGGTTGTACCACAGAATACATATATCACCAATGTTACTGCTGTATAAAGCATTGGTGCTGTTCAGTTCTGGGCTCCAATTTATAAAAAAAAGATGTAATGGAGTTAGAGTGCAAAGACGAGCAACCAAACTTATAAGGGGAATGGAGCATCCTAGAGAGAGTGCAAAGACGACCAACCAAACTTATAAGAGGACTGGAGCATCTTAGTTATGAGGAGAGGTTAGTAGAATTGAACTATTTTTGTTCTTGAGAAAAGACGGCTTCGGGGGGGGGGGGGGGTAGGATGACACATGTTTAATATATATAAATGGTCGCTACAAAAAGTATGGGGAAAAATTATTTTTGTAGAACCCCCTCAAAAGACAAGGGGACATTCCCTTCAGCTAGAGAAAAAGGGTTCAATCTCTAGAGGAGAAAAGCGTTCTTCACTGTAAAGAAACTGTGTAATCTGTGGAATAGCCGCCTGAGGAGCTGGTCACAGCAGGAACTGTAAAGAGTTTCAAGAAGGGCTTAGATATCTACCTGAAAGTAAAGACCATTAATGCGTACGTAGCCATGTAAAACTCTGGATCCTGGCTGTTGGCGGATCTTGGGTCAGTGATGGAGTCTTCCCTGGAGCAGATTGGTTTTTGCCTCGTGGGTTTCGGGGCATTCACTGGTGGGTTGGCTGGGCTTGAACTCCTTGTCTCCCTCCTTCGCCCATATTTTCCCCACCCTTCATTGAACTTGATGGACACGTGTCTTTTTTTTTCAACCGTACTAACTATAACTATGAAACCTATCCACAATACAGGTGATAAGTGCATCATCGCTGGGGGTCCCTCTGTTGGGACTTCCATCAATCACTAAAACAGGGCCCCCAACATCCAGCCCTTCTGCACAGCAAGGAATATTTGAAAGGAGCAGCGAAAGAACATGCACACTGCTGCTCCATTCATTTTGGCGATCTCTGATAAGGTAGCGGTCAAATTTGCACGCAGCTGCTCCATTCAAAGTCTATGGGAACACTGGAGAAAACCAAGGGCTGTTTTTGGCGATCTCTGATAAGGTAGCGGTCAAATTTGTACGCAGCTGCTCCATTCAAAGTCTATGGGAACACTGGAGAAAACCAAGGGCTGTTTTTGGCTATCTCTGATAAGGAAGCGGTCAAATTTGGACGCAGCTGCTCCATTCAAAGACTATGGGAACACAGGAGAAAACCAAGGGCTGTTTTTGGCGATCTCTGATAAGGAAGCTCAAATATTACGCAGCTGGCTCCATTCCTATAAGGTCAATGATTGACTAAGAGAGCCAAAAACAGCCCTTGGATTTTTCCAGTGCTCCCATAGACTTTGAATGGACCAGCAGTGTGCAAATTTGACCACTACCTTATCCAAGTCCTACCTTGTTAGGGTGCCTGGGGGTCCCAGTAGTTAGGCTGCGAGTGATCACACATTTATCACCTATCCTGTGGATAGGTGATAAATGTCTTTTGTGGTACAATCCCTTTTAAGGTTATACAATAGCCCCTGTGTTCAGAAAATCGTAAACTAACATTCAACAGATAGAGGGAAGAAAATAATAGAAAAATGTTTCTACGTTTTCTACAATCTGTGTTCTTGTTTCTCGCTTTACTTTTCCCTTCTCCTTCTGCACTCTGTCTTTTCATCCCTGTCCTTTCTTCATTCTTAAAAACAGTCCACTGCCCATCACCTATAGCAGTCATATAAGGATGAAGTAGCTCTCCAACCTTTAGGATGCGTTTACACAGCAGCAGGGCCGTTCCTAGGTAAAATTGTATCGGGCGAGTGAAAATTTCGCCCCCCTCCTCCCCCTTAAAAATGCGCCACAATACAATACAAGCTACCAGATAACTGTCCTGTAGCCATGTAATACCACCTGTAACCAGTTTTAGTAGCCACGATAGTTTCCCTGTAACCAGATAGTTGCCCCTGTAGCCAGCTTCCCTTGTAGCCGCGTCCCCCTGTACCAAGGATTTAAAAAAAAAAAAACTTACCTTTCCAGGATCCCCGCGCGTTTGTTCCGGGAGCCGGGGGTTCATTGTAACGGCGGTGACGTCATCACACCGCTTACAAGGGGCCTCCTGGGACACATGGGAGCGTGACTGAGCGTCGCAGGGGGCGCGGTGAAAGCCTGCGCCCCTGCGACGTACTGTGTATGTATCGGCGCTTGGTGGGGCCCCTGATACTTATGGGGAAGGCCGGGGAGGGGAGCGATCCGTCCTGCCTCTCCCTGTACCGGCAGCTGCTTAAATGTATGCAGCTTTCCGGCCCGTCAAAAGGCTAAGCGGGGTAAGCGGAGCCTCGGCGCCCCGGGCGATCTCCCGCCTCGCCCGCCCCTAGGAACGGCCCTGCAGAGCAGAGACTAAATACCAGTCGGGAAATACTGACCGGTATTTGGTCTTTTTTGGCAGGGGGACGGCTTTTGTTTACGTTTTGCGGATTCAAGCCGTCCCCCTTCGCACCCACATGTTCATGTTCTGCCCGAAAACTGGGTGGAAGAGTGAACATGTTCTAACTTTTTCAGAATGCCGGCGGTGCCAGAAACCGTCTGACAGAAAATCCGTGCAGTGGGGACCACTGCACGGATTTTCTTTTTAACTTAATGTATAAGGTTCACAGTTGGTGTACAGGCGGCTTTCAAATCCGAAATCCCTCTGTAAATCCGACTGAAAACCTGTGCCTTGGGGACAAGCCCTTAGGCTCTATAGCAGCTAGAATGCATTCTTGCTTGGTAGTTAGCGTTTTTGATTGAGGAGAACTGGGAACTTCCAGTTGGCGGCCATTGTAGGTGAAGACAGTTCCTAGCTTTAATATGGTCCATATAAAATGATGTGTGAAGCTTGATGTGGAAGAACTTGGCTACAAAGGGCTGTGACCTCCTCCCTATCACTAGGATGTAGTAGCATGTCATCTTAAAAAAGGCTCTTTCACTTTTAAAGGGGTGTTCCTGCTATAGACTTTGATGGCATATTGATAGGATATACCATCCAAATCTGATAGATGAGGGTCCCTGAGGTGGAAACACGGTGCTTGGCTGTACTCCGAACTCTCATAGAACATAATGGAGAGTCGACCACAAGCGCTACCAGATCTTCATTTTTAACCAACACTTGTGGGGGCCTGCTTCCGAGATAGGTGCAGGCCCTAAATTTGGGACCCACACATGTCAGACTTTGACAGCAAATCCTACCAATATGAAATCCAGGTCTTTGGTAGGAACACCCTTTTGGAAAGACTTTCGTGATGAGTGGATACTGGTATGACAACCAGTGGATATCTCCTATGAATGATGTCAAGTACTCAACGGGGACATATTAGACATAACGTGTTGGTTGGAAATCCAGAATCTCATCACTGCTGCTGACTGTCAGAGGTGTCATGACCCCAGTATGACATGTTTCACATTATATATGTGTTTGCTCCAAGAAGTAATCAGTTGTCTCCGTTACTAAGAGCCTAAATGATAGCGACACGTATATTGCCAAGGACACCACAGCTTGACATATCCTCATATTGGTATGTAAACATGCTTATCATGTATGGCATTGACTGAAGATCACACGGTCCATCTTCTCTGGATGATGAACACAAGGATGTCCAACTCCTCCATAGCTGGGTCTATAATCAGGGCCTTCAGGCACTTACACTGAGTAATGACTCTGGTGGCAGCAAAATGAATGGAATCCACAAATCCAATTTACCCGATGCAGTTATGTAAATGACACCTATTTTTTCTTGAATGCAAATCCAATAATACCGATTTTAATATGTCTCCAAAGAAGAAATTGTCAAATATTTGCTGGGCTAATGCTGGAGAAGATTGACACCTTAAGTGATGGACTCCTCTTATGGCCCATAGTATATTTGATGAGCTTGTGACTCATGAGCGGCACTGTATAGACTTCTCACACATAAAAGGCTTAGATACACTGGAACTGTTATAACGATGAACAGCAGGTCATATTCTGCAACATGCGCTATGGAGTATCTAAGCCTATGATGTATGTGTCTTAGATAGTATCTAATCCTGTCATGTGATACTGCCTGCCGAACAAGTGTATGTAAGCCCTGTTATCTTTGATACTGTCTGTATAGCCATTTTATCTAAGCCTAACGTGTATTGCTGATCCAGTTCTCTAAGCTCATTATACCCTGTTTCCCCGAAAATAAGACGTAGTGCATTTTTATTTATGAAATTCAAAGTTTGGCTGCTTCTGCTGATGTTTGTGATGAAATCACTACAGTATATTAATACATATTGATGATGTGTTCAATAATGAATGTGAATTATTGTTCATAGAAAAAAAAAATCCCCCAAAAAAGTCTTAGCTCATCTTTAGGAGCAAACATTAATATAAGACACTGTCTTATTTTCAGGGAAACAGGGTATGTGATACACAACACTCATTTTATGCGCAACCCACCTTGCCTTCTGCTCCTGTGATGTAAATTATTCCACAGAGACAGAGTTATGGAGTCACAATATTTTTATTTTTTTTGCAAGGGTAGCCTGGCGACGTCATTCCTGTACAATGGCATGACTTCTGTAAGCTATAAAAGGCTCACAAATTACAGGGAACACACAACATGGCTATTGTGCAAGAAATGTGCTTTCTGAATATTAAATATTTAATTGCATGTTGCAGATTCATCAAAGAAGGGAATTTTTAACACGTGTGGGGGAGGGGGCGGGGGGGGGGGGGCCGTAAAAACAGCACTGGAAAGTAAACACATTTTGCTTATTCTGTGGGATGATTCATCACTCATGGAGTTATTTCTGACACCACATTGAATCGGTGTCATAAAGAATCACAGTGTGGCGTTATCTAACATGAAATAATGAAACTCCTGGGGCTTGGAGTTTGCTTACACAGTCTAAGGACACCAGGCCATAAAGCACCAATTGAACTCACTCCCGAATAATAAATCTTCCCTGTGCTAATGAATATCATGAGTATTACCCTTCTCCTGTACACTGCTTAGTAATTTGTGCTCCAGAGATGCTATTCCTACTGCGCCTGTGGACTGGAAGTTGCTGTCGGCCATTTTGGAGACTATGGATAGTTTATATTCAGTCACTGGGTCAAAGACTGTATTTTATGTATATATAGACTGTTCCCTGCCCCATTCATATTAATCAATCTTCTGTGTGTTACTTATAAAGCTGTTTCCAAGAGTCTGCTTAGATGGGTAGGTGACCGGCCTCATGAGGAGGTAACAATCTCTTGGACTACAATAGGGGTTTTTCCCAGTGAAGTTTACTTACAAACAACTGATGGGGTGTTGCTCCTCTTCAGTGCAAAGTAGAAATTACTGGCTGGCTGGGCAAGAGGCGAGTGTGGTTTAGAAAGGGTAATGTATCTCATTGGGGAGGATGAGCACCATGTCGGTGGCTGAGGGTTTAATAGCCTTTTCCATCATTTCCAATAGATGGCGCTAGTGAGCTCTTCAGCTCTTTCCCATAAGCCTTTATTACTCATAGCAAACAATCAGAGCTCAGTTTTTATTTCATATAGTGCTCTGGAGAAATGCAAGCTGAGCTTTTATTGGTTGCCATGGACAACAAAGACGGTCTTACTGCTAGACAGTATTCATACATAAGGCCCTTGGGGTCTAAGATTGGCCTTGTCTGATGTTATTTGCATGGTTGCACCAGCCACATGTGTACAATGCATCTCCAGTATTGTCTCTGATGGATAAGTCACTATATATTTTCAAAATTGCCTTGACCAACTACAACAGCATGCAGTTATCTTCTGTACCAATTAGGGTATGTTCACATGGCGCATTGCGGCATGTACCTGTGCACGCTGCAATACGCCTGCTGTTGAAAGTAGGTGCTGACCAGCGTGTACTTTCAACAGCGCTACGGTCCGGCTTCCTATTACTTTTAGTTTCCATGGCGTGTGATTGCCCGAATATCTCCTGGGTTATCATAACACTGAATAAGTGCTATGATTATTTTACCATGTTTGTGGCATACTCAGTCTGGAATAGCGCTGCAATGCGCCCTAAGTACACCACTCAAATATATTGTGTGAACATACCCTTACACTTGTGACTTCTCCAAAACTGAAACAGCTCAAGTCCACAGTTGACGCAACCTACTGAGGGCTGCCATCTCTGATAGGGTATCACTTTAATTTCAACCTGCCCTAGTGATTGACTGTGTTTGTCCAACTACAAAAGGACATGACTACTATGAATGAGCAGAGCTAGGTGTTTTGCCAAGCTTTATCACTACAGGTTCTGGATAAGGCTTTAAAGAAGGTGAGCCAATTAGGATACAACGCAGTTTTATTTAAAGGGGTGTTACCGTTTCATTAAATGGTCTTCAGAATAAGGGGACAGTGAAAACAAGCAACTTTGCAATTGGATGTCATTAGCAAAGCTGCCTTGTTCTCACAGTGTCCCTTTATCTTGTTTTTTTTATTTACACTGATATCAGTGTGGGTCTAAACCTCCCTTGCATTTCCTAGTGAGAGCTCATTTACATTCTGTACACCCCCTGGGTTCGATTTCTTGGAGCTGTGTGTCTGACTCAGAGTTAAGGGCCGTAGCATTTTCTGTTTCAACCTAGCAGAAACAGACTGCAGCGATTGTAAAATGAGAAAACATGACAGTTTTGACCCTGTGCTAACTCTCCTGCATACACGCAGATCTGTGCTGTTCTTAGAAAGCTGTATTACATCTCCAGCTGTGAGGATCAGTGCTCAGATTAGATTGAATGCAGCCTGTGGTATGTATACAGCTCTTATAAAATAAGACTGATAGGGAGAGACACAGTGATATGTGGATCGGAGGGAGGGGGGGGGATCTCAGGCACAGTGAGGGGGGATGAGGTCACCCAGCTGGGAGGGGAACAAACGCCCCTGCATTCACAGAGCTGGGAAGCTAAGAGCAGTGTGAATGAGCCGAAGTAAGGAAGCGATACATCCCCTTTAACATAGAAATGAATCAATCAGTTATGATAAAATGATGAAACGTGAGTAATAGAATAAACTGGTTACAGGAAATAGTGTGACATCGTGTACAGTTTTGCTAAATGTGTAGTTACAAAGGTTTAATACTTACAACACTTCACCTGGGGCTTACATCACCTGTTTACTTCTTAAATTAGTGGGCCATAATAAACTTGATTTCCATTACAGGGAAAGGACTGACAAAGGCTCTCTCCAGTGCCCACGTAAAACATCCACAATAGTAACAATGACACAGTCCTGTATAATAAACTTCTGTATATCAAAAACTTTTACATTCTCTTTGTCTTTGTCCTTTTAGTGTTCTTAACCTGTTGTATTGCTTGCATTATATGCTAAAATTTCTTGCCTCATATTATGTAATGCACCTTAGACAAGTTGAAATGTGCTTTACAAGATACATATGTGCAACTTGTGGACAGGAAAAAAGTTCTTATTGTATTTCTGTTTAATTGGAAAAATTTGAATAAAATTTCAGTTATACATAAAAAAAAACAAAAACTTTTACGTTCTTAACATAGTCCAAGGAATTCAGAACATAAAAAAAAAAACACTTCTTACAAATGTAGCAAAGAGTAAAAACCTGTGATGTTCAGTCTCTGTAACTGTAGCGCTGAAAGCTTTTCACATGGTATCCATAAGGCCTCATTCACACGACGGATTTGGCCGCGGGTTCGGCCGTGGCTTTCCCCACGGCTCCCGCGGCCAAACCTCGTCCTGTCCTCGCCACAAACTCGCGTCTCCCGATGCGGGTTTGCGGCGTGGGCGCTGGGCGTGGTCGTGGTGCAAGTGGGGGCATGGTTTGGGGCGTGGCTTGCAGCGAGCGTTTTCCCCTGGGAAAATTTTTTAAAGGGAGGGGGAAAAAAAGCGCCCGCCAGCGGGCCCCGCCCCTGCCCGCCCCGTGACGCCCGCGCCCAAAAAGCGGCCCCCTGTGGGTGAGGGCTCCCCGTCAAGGAAATTTACCAAACCCTTGGCCGGGCAAAAATTGACGGAGAGTTCCAAACACGTGCGGCAAGGCGCGGCCAACCCGGGGGATGTGAGTATTAAGTGGTTTTTCCCTAGGAAACCCTGTTGTTTTTAAAATGGGGGCGATTTGGAGTGGTTTGGGGCCCCGGGAAAAAATTTCGGCCCCCCCCATAACCTTGTTCAAAAAGTTGTGTAACGGGACCCCAATTGTTTTAACACGAAACTTGGTTGTGAAGAGTCCCGAAGACAACCGCCCCCCATGAGTGACGTTTTTGGAGGCAACCCCCCCTTCCTCAGACCGGCATGTATTTCTGTGTCTTCCAACGTAAAAGGGAGGTGTGCCCCAAGCTGAATATTTAAATATTTTATTTTATAATATATTTTATTTATATATTTATTATTTTTATATATATATATATATAAATAATTTTCTTTGCGTCAACGGGGTTTTGTTGCATGTCTGTGGTTGTTTTTGCCCTTTTTAAAGTTCTCATTTAAAATGTTATTAATTTTGGGTGGCCCTTTTAAACCTATATCTGGGTGGTCCCTTTATTTTTTTGCTTTTGGGGAATTATTTTTAGCCCGGGAGGACTTGCAGGAACCCCCGCCCAGCTAACAGGTGATGGAAAACATAATTTGCTAGTAAAGGTCTAAATTTTCCCGATGACCAGTTCTTGGGAAAATGGCGGGTTTCCGTGGGTTTTGCCAAATTTTTTTTTCCTCTCTTTTCGTTACCCCAAAACTTAGAACAGTATGTTTTTTATAGCGAATTTTTGCTCATTTTATTCGGGCGGGCCCGGGGATAGTTTGGCCTTTCCCAAAGGGGACTTAGGGGTGTAAAAAACATTTTACTTAAAGGGGAATTGTGGGCAAAAGATTTTCCCTTTAGCTTAGCCCCGGCAGAATGTCAAAAATTTTCCCCTGAGTCGAAACTGCAGGGGAGAGAGGGGGTGGGGGGGGGAGGGGGGGAAACCAAAGGGGGGGTCTCAAAAAATTTAAATGAACTAATAAACAAATGCCAAAAGTGGATTTCCCAAAACAGCAAGGGCAAAAGGGTAATTCACTGCACTGTCAGGAGAAAACCCTTTTCTGCTAAAAAGGTTTTGTAAACAAAAACCCCGGGTGTCGGGAATCACCCCAAAAACGCCAAAAGGGCCCGAGCCGGCCTGCAAAAAGGGGATTGTGACATGTTCACTCAATTAAAACAAAAATTTAACTTGTGAAATTTTGGGATAAAAAAGGAACACCTATTTTTACACCCGCAGCTTGAAAAACATTTTTCATCAATAAAGCAGGGATCTAATAACACTTACAGCTAGTTATTCTTTTATACAAAAAAAAAACGTATTGCTAAAACCCCGGGGCCTTAAAAGCCATTCATTTTGCCTGGGGGGGTGACTAGGGGAAGTTTGTGGTAAAAAAAAGGGGGGTTGAGAAATGTGTAGCTCTCAGAGTTTTCAATTTTTTTTAACCCTTTATTTAGAAAAGTGAATTTCCCCCTTTTGGAGGTTTCCCCCGTCAAAATTACATGGTGGCAAAAACCCCTTTAAATTTTTCGGCCCGGGCAAATTTTTTAAATTTTGGGCTAAAATTTTTTTTTTCTTTGCCTTTGAAAGCCAAAATTTTTCCACCCACATAGACCCCAAAAAAGGGCTTTTATTTTGGGGACATGTTGGGAATTTTTTTAGTGGTGGGTTATTTTTAATTTTGGGAAAAAACTTGGGAACGGCAAAAAAATTCTTTAAATGGGGGAAAATGTGAAAATAAAAATTTTTGCGCCATGTTTACGGGGGTTTTTTTTTAAAGGCGTTTATTCTTTAGTAATTTAAAATTTTGTGTTTTCCCGGGTTTTTTACGGGTGTTGAAACTGGATTACCAAAAAATGGGAGGGAAATTTTTTAATGTTTTGGTCCGTAAAAAAAATTCCCAAATTTTTATTTTTTGAATTTGCGTGCGGGGGGGCCCTTTTTTGCGCCCAAAAACTTTTTTTGTTTTTAAAAAACCCAAGGAGTCAGTGAGGCGGCATTTTTTGGGGCAGTTTTGTACTTTTTTAAAGTAGCCCCTTTTAAAAGGATGCAAATTTTTTTATTACTTTTTTTCCCAAATTTTTTTGTGCGTGGGAAAAGACCCAAAAAAAAACCAAATTTTTGGGGGTTTTTGGTTTTTTTTTTTTCTCGGTGTTCAGCGTCCGGGATAAAATTTTATTATATTTTTATAGACGGGTTTTTTCGGAGCGGCGTACCAAATTTTTCTGTAACTTTTTTATTTTATTGTTTTTATTTGTAAAAAAGGGGGAAAAAGGGGGGGATTTGAACCCTTTTAAAAATTTCTTTTTTTTTTTTTACTTTAAAAACTTTATTTTTTTTTTTTTACTTTAAATTTTGTCCCGTATGGTGCTTGACCAATAGGGGGCCCCCGATCCCTTTTTTAAGCCTTAAAGCATTGATGGGGAATGCTTTTGGGGTGTTTCAAAGATGGCGGTGTCCGGACGCCCCCGCGACCAAATGTCCCGGGGGGAAAGGGGCGCCCGTGCCCCCGCCCCAAACGGAGCCCCCTCTCAAAAGTTTGGGTTTGGGGGCCCCTGTGCATCGGTCCCCCCCGGCGCTCACTTACCGGCGGCGTTCCTGCTCAGTCTTTTTGTCGGCTCCTGGAGCGTGGCCCCCGCCCCTAGGGGCGGGGGAACCCGGGAGTTTGAATTTAAAGGGGCAGTGCGCCGGTAATTTGGGCATTGCCGGGCCCCCTGTTTATTCAAATCCGGCCTCTTCCTGGCGGGCCCCCGCCGGATCCCTTTGGGTTTGTTTCCCAGGAAAAAGCTGTCCAGGGTTCGTTTGCCTTGCCCCCCTGTAAGACCTTCCACCTAAAGTTTAAGCCACGAACCAGAGCCGCCTGTCCCGACCCTTTTTTTGGTTTTACTGTCTTCGAACCCGAGCCGCCTGTCCTGGCCCCCTGCCGGGCCCCGGGTACGAGCCTGCCTGCCCTTCCTGTACCCGCACTCTTGGCCCCCACCGGGGGGGGGGGGGCAAAAACCCCGCCAGGGGTAGTGGGCCCCGGTCGGAAAAACCCCACGCAAGGGGCCATCCCGCTTTGCGGCGGGGGTCTGGTGAATTTTTCCGGGGGCCCACTTAAAATTCCACTTCCCCCGGTGTGGGCTTTCGCCATAGCCCCGCCCGGTTTGGGCCAGTGGATCCACCCCCAAACCGTAAAAAGGCGGTTTCCCCACTTTGGCCGTGTTCACACGGCTTTTTTCCGGGGATTTGTGCGCCGTATTGGCGCCCCAAATCCCCCCTTTATAAAGGGGCGGGGCGGGGCCCGGGGCGGGGGGGGGGGCGCCGCTCCCCCGGGCCCCCCTAGACAATGGGATTTTTACGGCGCGTCCGCCCGTTAATAATTTTGCATGCACTTTCTCCCCCCCGGCGGATTTTTCCGGCGGGGAAAGGGGCGACGGAATCCACTGTTTTTTATGAGAGCAGTGGATTCCCTTATGACTCCGGGGGTTGGCGCCCTTTTGAAGCGAAAACCCTCGGGGAATACGGCGGGGGAATCCGTCGGGGAAATAAGCCCTTGTGAAAAAAGGGTTTCTGTCTGCAGAGGAAGTGGGGCAAACAGGAACATGGGAAAACGATTTAGAGCCCCTTACAAGGCTTGTGCTGTATGTTAGCCCCTCGGGACTCGGCGTTTTAAAAAAGCTGATGTTTCCCCCAAACGGGCTGAAAAAAAGGGGGCAAACACCGTTTTCAGTCATTCAGACCCCCTTTTTGGGGTTTAAAAAGCGCAGGGAGCGTTTCCGCCCGGGCCCCCGCTGAAACCCCGGGTTTTTAGCTGAAAATTTTGCCCGCTTGCCCCGGCGGCTTTTGAAAGGGGGTCGCGCCCGATTCCCCTTTTCAAAAACCCCTTACCCGGGAATTTGGGCGTACCCCATACGGGCAAAGGGCGGTTTAAGGGGGTTAAAAAAAGTTTAAAAAAACCCGAATGGGTATGTAAAACCCCCTTAGAGGATTTTTTTAAAAGTCTCCCTTTGATAATGGAATGGCAATTAAACGTCATAATGGATGTGCTTACATCCAAACTGTCCTAAATCTTTTATTTCCCGAGAAGCTAAAAGGCGAAAACTGGGATCCAAAGGGGACCAACCAAACCCATGGGAAAATTTCCCCAACCCTGGGGAACAGATGCTTTGAAAGCGCAAAGCTTCTCTGATTCTTATCTGTCTTAAAACAAAAAAACAAGTAAACTTAGAGCCAGAAATTTTTTTGTTTTTGGAAAATTCCTGTTTCCCTGGAGGGGCCAGCTCCCTGGTCTAAGATAAGGGATACCAAAAACCCCTCCTAAACCAGTTTATGGGCCCCCATTTCCATGTAAATTAAGCCCAAAAAAAAGTCTGCGTATTGAGAAATTAAAAAAGAGGTTTTGCAATCCTGTTGATTTTTGCCGAAAAAAAAAAATTTAAATTTAATTAGCTTAAAATACAAGAAATGGGATTTTTGAAACCAAAAAGTCACACGTTTCACGAGCATACACTCGGTGACCCGAAAAAGGGGGGGCGGTACTAAAGGTTATAGCTAAGGCCCAAAAACGATAATTTGGGGAAACGTGGCTTTAAACCCAAATTTTCAAACTGTTCCCGAATGCAGCGCCAGGCTTGTCTTTCTTTTTCCAAACGCTAAAACTGAAAGCCCTACCCCGTGTCAGTCTCTGCCTGGCTGCCCTTTTTTGTAAAAAGAATACAACATTTAAAACATCACTTCCACTTTAAAGGCTTCCACAGTGCTGCACCCCCCTACATCTCCTCCCTCATCTCGTATACCACCCCTAAACCCCCTCTCTCCCCTTGCTTTCTGTTAAGGGATTCAACCTCAATCATTCCCAAAACCCCCCTTGCCCCCCTCCCGATTTTGCCCCGTATTTGCAAACCCGTTTTTTCTGGAAAAATTTTTACCCCATGTTTATCAGGCCCCAATCACACCCTCACAGTTTAAAGTGCGCCTGAAAAATCATTTTTCTTAGGAAAACGGGGCCAAGTTCCAAATTTGGGCAACCCCCCAAAAACTGTTCCCCATTCGTCACCCCCGCACTTTGGCACCCCAGGCATTTTTTTGTAAAATGCATGTAAAGGTTGGGTGGGGAGGTTCTCCCCATTTTTATGTATACTACCCCCTATTTTTGGCCAAATGGTGGACCATTGTAAAACCCCTAAGGGAAAAAGTCGCCTTTGTTTCACCCAACCCCCCTTAAAAGATTGTAAGCTCTTTCGAGCAGGGCCCCCACCCCTTTGTTCCCTTTTCAGTAGCTTTTTATAAATTTTAATGTCTGGTTTTTCTGGGGGCTTATTCCTTCCCATATTGTAAAGTTGCCCGGAAAATTTTTTGCCCCTATATAAAAAAAGATTATTATTATTATTTTTGTTAGCCCTTGGTAGCCCAGGCTTTTCCCCAAAACTGCGGGCCCCCCAAACTGTTGGGGAAAAAACCCAAATTCCCCTCATGCCCCTGTTTTTAGATTATATATATATTTTTTTTTTAATCAAAAAATAAAAATTTTTTAGCATAAGTTTTGGTTTTACAAAAAAAGAATTGCAATTCTTGTGCCAAAATTGGGGCAGTTGGGGGCATCCCAAAAAAAAACAGTCACGTTAAAAGCAAATAGTACAGTTGTACCTTGGGTTTTTAAAACGGGCACATAAAGGGGAGTGACATATTAAGAGAAATTAAAAGTAATACAAGTAAAATCAAAACAAAAATGATACCAAAAAACCCGGGGACATGAAGGAAACCCAAAAAAATTTGCCATCCCGTGATAACAAAAAAAAGTTAAAAAGATATTGGTATTTTGGTTTGTCTAAGGGAGGAAAGAGAAAAATAGAAAAAAAATTGTGTTGTTGACTTTTGGGGGGGGCCCCGGGCCCCGGGGGTTTGGGTCCAAAAAACGGGATCCAAATAGTTTAAAAAGGGAACCTTTAGTACACACGAGGGTCCGAGTAAACACCCCGGGGAATTTTTAAGTAAACCCTCTAATGTTTTAAGGAAGGGGGACTTTCAAAGTCAGGGTTGGTGAGCCTTGGTTTTTGTTTCCCAAAAACACTCTGCCCCAAAAACCCCAAATTTATCAACCCCCCTCGGACCCAAATTTGGTGTGTTATAGTTGGAAAAAAATTTAATTTTGGGGGGGGTTGTTTGTTTTCCCCAAAAAGCTGGGGGGGGCCCCCCCAGTTTGGGATGGGATGAGCTTGGGGGAATTTCCATTTTGGGAGCTGATTTTTGTACCCTTTCAAACCCCTGGGTTTGGCCCCGTATGCAGAATGTTGGTAGCAAAGTCAGCGTGAAAAGGGGAAAAGGAGCATCCCCAAACCTTTATTTGTCCCTGTAAAAAATTTATAATCCAGGATTAGATTTGGTTGATGTTACTTAATTTTTATATCCCCCTTCCCCCTTTTTCAGTTTCAGAGAATTTTTTGCTTTAGGATTTTTCACCTTTTAAAAGGGGGGGCTTGGGGGGAGAATATAAGAATGGAACAAACTATACATAATAGGTGTCACCCATAATATAAAGTGAATATAACTGTAAATTAAAATACTACAGAATATGGCAAATGGGTTTTTTTTGTGAAAAATGTGTAAAACCTTACGAAAACTTTATGAATGTAAATCCGCATAAAAATAGTGATCCATATTTACAAAATATAGTAAACAATGTACATATAACGCAAAAAAGGTGGAATTGGTTTGGGCTCCAAAACCCCCCACCACCCCCCCCCCCTTAAAAAAAAAAAAAAAAAAAAAAAAAAAAACATGTAAGCCAAAAAAACCGTAAAGGAATAAGTTTAAATGTTGTTTCAGTGCTGCCCCCGCAGGAAAAAAATGAGCGCGCTCTGGGGTTTTTAAAAAGGATGTAACCGGGAAACAGTACCCGGGGTAAGTTAAAGTATGTACAGTGACGCCCCCAGCAGAAAAGTTGAGCGCAAACCCCTGGAGAATAAACAGGATGTAAATCAGGAAACAGTGCAGGGGTAAAATTTAAAGTATGTACAGTGACTGCACCCGAAAAATAGGAGCGCCAGTTGGGGGATTTTACGGATTTTAATTTGGTTAAATAAGGATAAATTTTTATAAAAGTTTTGTTTAAAAATGTATAGTTTTCATCCCAAACCTTTGGGGCATTACTGTGGTGTTTTTAAGGGGTTTTTTATATTTTTTTTATATAATTTTTTTATTAAGAATCCAATTAAATAAATTGGTTAGATGGAAATAAGTTTCATAGGTCTATTTAGACAATGTTTTTCAGGACAATTTAGGTCAAATTTTTTTTCTGCTGTAAAATTTTCATTAAAAAAAAAAATTTTAATTACGAAGATTAACTCATGTAAAATGCATCTGATAAATTCTGTACAAGAAGATGATTTAAATTTTTGTTTAAATTTTTTTACCTCGTGCCGGGAGGACCCCAGCCCGAAGCCTTGGCCTGAACCCATTTGTTTTCATCAACCCCCCTTCTCCCTTCAAATTTGTGGGGCCCAAAAAAAGGAGTGACAAAGGGGATAGTAAGTAGCTTTTTAGTTTAAAAAAATTTTTTAAAAACCTAGGGGGGGAGTATTTTTGTAAATTTTATTCTTAAAAACAAAAGGGGGCAGTATTTAGCAGTTTTATTCTTTTAATTTTGGAAAACGTTTTTTATAGTAGTTTTAAATTTTTCGTTAAAAAGGAAAGGGAGTATTAAGTAGTTATTTTTCTTTTTTAATTTTGGGGGCCAGTATTTTTTGTTGTTTATTCTTTGGAATAGGGGCAGTTTTATAGTTTTATTTTTTGTCATAGGGGGGCAGTATTTTTAGTAGTTTTTATTCTTGTAAATAGGGGGTAGTTTTTATTGGGAGTTATTTCTTGTTCATAGGGAATTTTACTTTTGTAGTTTTTTTATTGTAAATAGGAAAGGGGTTTTATTATAGTAAATTATAATTTTTGTACATTTTGGGGCAAGGATTTTAGGGGTTTTTTTTGTACATAGGGAGTATTATAGTAGTTAAATTTTTTTTAAATTTGGGGCCGTTTTATGTTGTTATTTTTTCTTTTACCTTTGGGGGGAGTAATTTTTTGCAAATTAAAATTAAAAACATAGGGGCAGTATTATTGCAGTTAAAATTCCCCCTTTTAAATTGGAGGGGAGTATTTTTAGGGTTAAAATTTTCTTTTTAATAGGGGGGGTTTTTTAGTAGGGGGTATTTTTGTACACGGGAGCGTATTATTAGTTTTTTTTAGTCTTGTACATTTTGGGGGCCCGTATTTTTAGTCGTTATTTCCTTGTAAAATTTTTGGGGGAGTTTTTTTAGCAGTTATTGGCTTTTACTTTTTAACAGTTTTTAAGTAGGTTTTTTTTGTACATTGGAACAGTTTTATAGTTGTTTTATTCCCTTTTTAAATTTGGGAAAAATGGTTTTTAAAAGTTTGTTTTTATTTTTGACTTTTTGGGGGCATTATTGTAGTTATATACGTACACAGGGGCTGGTTTTTTTAGTAGTTATTTTTTTTGACAAAAGGGGGCAGTATTAATTTTGTAGTTATATTCTTGGACATTGGGGGGCAGTATTCTTTGTAGTTATTATTCTTGGGGAAAATTTGGGGGGAGTATTATAGTTGTTCGTTTTTTTACATAAAAAGGGGCAGTATTTTTAGTTTGTTTTGTTTCTTGTTTTCTTAGGGCAGTATTATAGTAGTTATTTTCTTGTACTTAAAGGGGGCAGTATTATTGTTTTTTGTTTTTTTATTTTTTTTACATAGGAGCGTATTATTGTAGTTAAAAAACTTTTAACAGGGGCTGTATTATAGTAGTTTAAAATTTACTTGTTAATAGGTAGCTGGGATTATTGTAGTTATTTTTTGTAAATAGGGGGAAGTATTTTAGTAGTTTTATTCTTTACTTTGGGACAAAATTTTATAGTAGTTTTATTCTTTTCATGAGGCAGTATTTTAGTACCCCTTTTAATTTCCCCTTTTACATTGGGGGCAGTATTTTAGTACCCTTTTATTTTTTGTAAATTTGGGGGCATTTTTTATAGTTGTTATATTCTTGGAAAAATTGGGGACAAATATTATGTAGTTTTTTTTTCTTGTAAAATAGGGAGTGTAAATTTTTGTTTTATTTTGTTTTTTTTTTAGGGGGGAAATATTATAGTAAATTTTATTCTTGTACCAAAAGGGGGCAGTTTATAGTGTTATATTTTCTACATAGGGGGAATTATTTTGTAGTTTATTTTTACTTGAAAAGCAGTATTATAGAGTTATATTCTTGTAAACAAGGGGGGGCCAAATATTATTGTAGTTTTATTCTTGTTTTTAGGGGAAGTTTTTGCAGGGGATATTCTTGTACATAGGGGGCCCGTATTATAGCAGTTTTTTTTCTTTTTACATTGGGGGGCAGTATTTTAGTTAAATTTTTTTTGTACAAAAGGGGGCAGTATTATTGTTTGTTTTTTTTTTGTTTCACAAGGGGGCGTTTATTTAGTTTTATTCTTGGGACTTGTGGGCAGTATTCTTTTTTACAGTATGTTTTATATTAGTATTCTAATATAATTTACACATAAAGGGCCCCATGTAAAGAAAAAATGTCTAGGTCCTTTTAAAAATAATTTTTTTGAAAATAACCCAAACCCCTCAGAGCGCCCCTCTCATTTTTCCAGGGGCCCCTATATGAAATGAAAAAGGGGGCTTGGTTTTCTATGAGTTGATTGGTTGCAAAGTTTAGTTTTTGGAACCCAGAAAAGTTTTCAAAATTTTGGCCCAATGCTTTAATATTTTTTCACAATTTGAGAGAGAAACAAACGCCACAACGAGCATTTGTTATGTTATGCATGAAGTCTGATGAAGTGAATCAACACAAATGGTTCTTTAAAATAAACCTTTTAAAGTTAGGATTGCCCCCCTTTATGGTATGGCTAGTTCAACCGGCTTTTGTTTCATATATTTTTTTTAGTATTTTTATGTATTTGTTTTAGGGCCCCTTGGTAAAGTAAAACTTCCCAAAGTTAGGTATATTTTTGTCTTTGCTTTGTGGCTATTTAAACCTATTTTGACTTTTTTTGGCTTGGTAACCTGTTCTCATCATCTTCTAGATCTTATGGTGCATTATTGAGTCCGCACCAGAGTTCAGATGTGATACCCTTTGATTCCAGCCGAGAATTACTTTCTATGTGGTGATTTTCTCCATGGTTGAAGACGTACCTTTGTTGTATTCATCGGGGCTAATCTGTTTCCTGTGTACCTGATGCCGAAACCATATCAGTGAGTGGAAGGTAACTTTGTTTTTTAAATTCCCCTCAAGCAATAAAATCTGAACCAAAGTTGTTTATAGTATGAACTACAGAGCAAAGGCAAATTCCTGGGGAATGCACATGAAATTTGGTGTGGGATGCACGCACAGGGCCAGGAAGACGGGTAGGCGGGCGGCGCTTCATCCCAAACAGAAAAAGAGGCTCAATGAGGTACGGAGTGGGCTGAATTTTTTCATTTGGGGAGCATGGGAGGGGGGCGTTATATGCTTTATTTTCCTAGGGCAGAGAATCCCTGTCCCCGTCCGTGCCAAGATTTTCAGTGAAATTTCATTGTGTGAACAATACCCTACAGGGATTTTCTAGGGTCCTCACGTTTGTTTACACCACTCTCTACACTTGCTGTCCATTTAGAAGCAGCTGTGCAGGGTATTGCTGCTCCTATGGGTGACTACAATTTTGAAGCCTTGAGTCAGATCAGTAGATTTTCAATAATTAGAACCTCTTAAATGTGTCTGGCGTCCTCGATAACCAGAATAAACCTCCTTATATTGCGGACCTGACTATTTTTTCTTTTTTAACTTGCACTCTTTGCTAAATCATTGCACTGGGACAGCCCAGCAGACAAGCCTATGATTAAGGGGCAGTCGCCCTGAAACGCGTAAGCTTCATTCATCTCCCTGGCATGTTTCCCGTTTTATTTTAACCCTTAAGGCCCCGGGTTTTTTTTTTGGGGCTGTTCTTTTTTCCCTCCTCGTCTTCTGAAACCCCATAATTTTTTTTTTTCCCCCATTGCCGAGGGTTTTTTTTTTGGGGGGACAAAAATTTACTTTTAATGGTGTTTTTCCCTATACTATAAAATATATGGGAAACCCAAAAAAATTTCCCAAAGTGGGACAAATGTGAAAAAAAAAGTTTTTCGCCTGTTTGGGGGGGTTTTTGCTTTTACGGCGTTCAATCTTCGGAAAAATATAATGGGGTTATTGTATTTTGGGTTTTGTTACGCATCGGGCAATGCCAAACATGTAGGGTTTCCGTTATTTTTTTTGGTACCGTAAAAAATTCAAAACTTTTTCTATTTTTGAAATTTGCGAAACGGCGCCATTTTTGGGGTTTTGCGGCCCCCAAAAACTTTTTTTTTAGTTTTAAACCTTGGAGGGGTGGGGGCTTTTTTGGGGTGAGTGTACTTTTTATCGCTACATTTGGGGAATGCATGGACTCTTTTGATATTTTTATTATTTTTTGAGTGACGTAAAATGCCAAAAAACGAATTTTGGCGTTTTGGGAATTTTTTTTTTTTCGGTGTTCGCGTACGGGTAAATATGTTTATTTTTATAGATCTCTTTTTTCGGCGCGGGATACCCAAAAAAGGGGGAACTTTTTTATTATTTTATGATTTTATTTGTAAAATGGGGAAAAGGGGGGTGATTTGAACTTTTAATACTTTTTTTTTTTTTCTTGTACTTTAAAACTTTATTTTTTTTTTTTTGTAAAATTGAGGGCCCCTGTGGTACTTGCCCCTGGTGGGCGTTTGTTAATACAAAACCCAATGAGCATAGGAATATTAGGGTGTAAAAAGTGGGGGTTTTTTCCCCTTTCCCGTCTGCGGACGGAAGTGGGGCAAAACCGGCCAGGGTAAGTGACGGGAGATTCCCAAGGCCCCACCCAATGCCCCGGTGATCTCCCCCCATTTAAGGGGGCCTTTTGCCGCCCGCACCGTCGGTGCGCGGAACGATCGGCGTTAAAACAGACCCGGGCCATTTTGCCGCGGTGTCCCCATGGGTAAAACAGGCCCCCGGGCGGAGCCCCCCCCCCGGCGCTGTTATGCCGGGTGTTAGCAGCGATTTGCCGTAACACCCCCCCGGCTTGCGGGGGGGTGTGGCGCGTCCCCCTGCAAAGCCCCTTAGCGGCCCGGGAGTACACTACGCCAAAGGTCGTTTGGGGTTAATTTTCTCAATAATATTGGATTTTTTTCTGGCCTTTGGACTGCTGGACCATACGTTTGTGCTGCTTTAGTGCTATCTCCCTAGCCCGGAGGGTCCTTGCAGCATACTGGATCACGGTGAGCTGACTTTTTTTCTACTTTGTGTCAGCAGACAAGCCTACCTGCAGGCCTATACGCTACATAACCCTTACATCCTTTTGCCAAATGTACATTGTGCAGGCGGACAAAGCGCTTTACACAATGAAAAAGCCGCTGCACATGGGTAGCAGCTCCTCCAAACAGTTGGACCCCCACCAATCTGATATAAGTAGAGGGGGGTTATCATCCAGTTTCCCAGTCACAGGCAGCTTTTTTTTCCACTCTGCCCATAGGCTGTGGGTGGTTCTATAGCAGTGATTAGCATATTTAGCTTTTTTCTAACTAGCTGAGACTTTACAAAGATGTAAGTGCAGGAGAGGTTATTTTCAGTAAACAAAGCTACAAAAACTCTGAGGGATGAAAACAATTGCTTATCTGTAAAAAAAAAAAAAAAAAAAATCTGGTGAAAGATAATGGGCAGGGGCGTAGCTCTAGGGGGTGCAGAGTTAGCAGTTGCTACCGGGCCCTAGGGCCGGAGGGGCCACAAAGTGTCTTGCAAAACTTTATGTAATTATTAACCAGTATTATAAGTAGTACATGGTTAGGTGGGGCCCCTGCTTTTGATATTGCACTGCTGTATGTTACGCCTCTGATAATGGGCCTCCTCTAAGGGTATGTTCCAACAGTGTATTGCGGCACGTATAGTACACACCACAATACGCTGTGTGCTTTGGAACCAAAGCACCAGCTCCATTGACATGCATTGTTCGTGGGGCGCGTCATCGCCGCAAACAATTGACCATGTCCAATCGTCCCCCCTCCACACACGTATAATAAGGCTTCGTTTAGTTGGCATGCGCAGAGGGGATGAAGGCGATAATCCATAGCTCTCTCTGAGAGCTAGGAACATACCGTACATTGCCTAGCGCGCATTTTGCAACATATTAAGCGCAATACGTACCGAAATCTGCTGCCAATTGCGGACCTTGCCCTAATAAGCGTCGTGAATATACCCCTAAAATGACGCTCCTGTCCATGGTGTCATTCTCGGTTGCTCTCTACTCTAATCAAATAGCAGAGATATGGTTGTAACCAGAGAAACCTGTGAGAACTCTGAGCAGATAAATAATTGTCTTATCTCCTGACTAGGTAAAATCAGAGAGCCAATGTTTTGAAAAAGTCTTTAGACATTAGACCTGTCCCTACATGTCTTTAAAAGCAAATATTTTGTAATGAGAAACCTCCTTTAAAAAAAAATAGGTCTTATCCAGATTAAGACAGGGCCATTTATATTGGGATTCTGGGAAAAGTCTTTTAAATGAATTCTAGATACTTCAAGCAGCCATATTGCAAACCCAGTTTAATGCACTTTAGCAAGCACTGCGTTGAGAATTTCTCATACAGTCTTGCAGTTCTTGCTGAGTTATTTTCCAGTTATTGACAGTCGTCTCGCAGCCTAAAGAAACACCTTCGCTAAAAGCCGTAATCAAGGAGGTCTTCATATTTTAAGTCTTTGCCTGTATTGTAGCAATCTCTGATTGAAAATTGGAAATGGCCTTTTGTGTCGTCAGTTATTCTTCCAGATGCCACAGGCACGGAAATCGTTCCTGCGCTCACAAGAGACTCCAAGATCCCCAGACCTATTATTGATGTATATTTCAAGGTCATTTAACGTTTCACATAAAGAGCCTGGTGCTCAGAAACGGGGACGAGAAAGGATGGAGGAGATGGGTCATTGAGGAGGGGATGAGAGGATGGGTTCAAGATGAGATGTGCCTGGGGGTGTCTTTGTACTGATAGGGCCAGGGGTCAGAGGTGCTTGTCCGTTGTATTAATTATATCAGCACCGATGCAAATGACGGCAGAGCAGACATGAGCTAATATTAATGTATGGGGGCTGTGTGAGGACATAGTACAATCAGCTGCCCTCATAAAGATGTACCATATCTGCAGGGAGGGAGTCTGGGACCACAGCAACAAGGTTAATTTTATATCTCAATGCATGTCATAAATGTCGCTATATTACAACATGTGGGTCTTATGCTGTGAATGACAATGCATTGTTATTGAGTGTTTTACCACAAAATAAAGTTGATGTGTGAAGCTTCCAGATTAAATAAGAAAAATTTTCTCCATTCATCATCATTATTAAGAATTCGCTACCGATGTTTGTTTTTAGCTAGATCCCTTAGTTATTACTAGTGTACTGCTCGTCTCCAGGGGATTAGGTACCAGTTGACAGGTGAGCTACTTTCAGGTCCTGGTTTCGGGACATGCTCAGACATCACTTCTCCCTGCTAAGAATCACACACCACTCCACTGCTGGAGGTGTATCAGGCCCAGGTGCTGTTCTTCTACTCCCGTCCTCTGTACCCCTTAGTAATTACACACAGTCACTGTTGAGCGAGTATCAGGCCCAGGTGCTGTCCTTCTACTCCCGTCCTCTGTACTACTCCTTAGTAATCACTCACTTCACTGCTGTGCGAGTGTTCGAACCTCAGGGTTGCTGATCCTTCTTCTACCGTCCTCCTGTACTATCCTTAGTAATCACACACATCATGCTGACGAGTGTTCAACCCCAGGTGCTGTTCCTTATTATCCCGTCCTCTGTACTCCTTGGTAATCACACACATCACTGACATTGAGCGAGTGTTCAAATCCACAGGTGCTATTCATTCTACTCCTGTTTCTTTATACTCCTTACGTAGTGTGTGAGCCGATTACGTTAATATTGTCTTCGGGTCGATAGTAGATATCGGCATTATCAATAAGATTTATCCGATAGTCGATAATAGATTATCGGCCGATTGACCATTAAAGTTATGGGAGAGGAACAACACCTACATTCTTACACCCCAAACCAGGGATGGAGAGCTGGATTAGCCCACAACAGTCAAATGGATACGTGATACATTTTAGGCAAACACACTTAGGGTTATAAAAGCCCACTGAAAAAAAACTCGTCACACCTTCACTATCCGTCTTGAACCACAGCATGACCCTCTAAACCCTGCATCACCCACAAATTAAAAAAAGTGCCCAGAAGGCAGTTGATGTGAAAACCATACATTTTACTTGTAACTATGGACATTGACTATCCCTGTCCTGGGAACGCAGCATGAGCCCCAAACTGCATGACCCAGATTTAAAATGCAGAAAACAGGAGTCTGTTTTCAACCACCATTTTAGTTGAACCTGGACTATTGATATATATTGGTCTTGTACCGCTGTATGACCATTAAACCTTGTCTGACCCACCACCCCCCCACAGATTAAAAAGTGCTGGAGGAAAAGGAGTCTTTCAAACCACATTTTAGTTGAATGGACATTGACCTATTACTGTCCTGCGACCGCAAGTAACACCCGTACCTTACGTATGACAATTAACCTGTCTGACCCAAATTAAAAAGTGTCGGAAAAAGGAGTCTTGAACACACCATTTTTAGTTTCACAGGACAATGATATACCTGTCCTGGGACCACCAGTATGACCATCAAACTCCTGTCTGGAACCCACAGATTAAAAAGTGCCGGAAAAAGGGAGTCCTTGAAACCCACCATTTTAGTTTCAATGAGACATAAGACTATATCTGTCCTGTACCACAGCATGACCAAAAACCTGTTTGACTCCACAAGAGCACAAAGTGGCACTATGCTATTTGTACAGTGACTGTCATTTAGTAGATTTTTTGGTAACTGACATTTGTGTACTGAATTTATTTTGGAACGTTTATTTATTTAGTTTTAAATTATTGTTTGCTTTTTTTCTTCAAGTGTGATTAACTACAACATACACCCCTCCTGAAGTTTTTAATAGGTATTTTTTTACACGTGTAGATGTGTTAATTCTGTATCCGCACACCCCTTAAGTATAAAAATGTCCTAATCACCCCAAAAACAATCTTAGTTGAGAAGGGACATTTTGCCCTCCTGGCTTCTGAGGAGTGATTTAGACACTCAATTCAAATCGGTTTCTTTTTTCCTCATAATTCCTTTCAGTGAGTTAGGCGACGACTCCCCTGGGCGTTCAAATGATGCGACCACATAGTGACTCCAGCCCCAGAAAATTTTAACCTCAAATTGTGCAATTTGTGTCCTGCCCTGGGGCCCTTTTTTGACAATTAACTTAACTCTCACAGGAAATCACCTTTTTCAAAATTGATTTTTTTTGAGGAAATTTGGAAGCTCGCACTGATTTGCCCTAAGACGGTTTGAGCAGCCAGTGCTGCGTCGCCCATCTGTTAACACGGAGAGTCCCAGCATGCCAGGGCCAGACTTACAGTGGGTGTCGGTGAGAGCCAGGATAGCATTCTGTCATCTATAACACGCAGTTCAGCTTCCAGGGCCGGAGTTACAGTGGGTGCGGTGAGGAAGCCCACGGCTGGTGTCCGTCCAGATCTATTTACACCGGTAAAAAAACATGCCTCTTATGAACGCCAGCAACGTAAACAGTCGTGCTTGATGCAGAGTTACGGGAAAGTGTGAGTAGACCTCCAGCCTTCATCAGTACACAGTCAAGGACTGTGGGTTTGCGCTTTGCCACCTCCGTATGAGTGCGGACTATTGAGCTTAAATTGGAAATCACTGGTGGTTAACGCTCCTGTTCCACCCAGGTGCCCTTTTTTTTCTTGGCATTCTTTTTTCTCATTTTACCTAACGTGCTGGAGGAAATGGTCTCTGTTCTTTGTTATCTGTCGTGCTCCATTCTCATGTCCTCTGATAACCTAGACATTGGTCACAAGTTCTTCCTGTACCTCCCTTGTACAATTCAAGGAATTTTTTAACCAGCTATTTGTTGTACATGCAAGGTTTTTTAGATAGTTTAATCATCGGAAAACACATTTTTTAAATAGGATGGAATCACCATGTCTTTGTTTCTCTTTTGTTAATTGTATAAACTGGGTTGTCTCAATTACAGGGATTGCTAGCTATTTGTTAAAGATCTTGCAAAAACAAGTCATTTTGCAATATGTGCTCCATTAAACAGTGTCCTAACTATTCCTGTTTCTGACAGCACCATCACCCTTGAGCACTCTTGACAATTGTGCAAGAAACAAATTCTGTTAGAAAACCACATTTTACAATAGGACTGTAGTTAGCTGCATGTCACAGAAAATGCCCCCAAAAATTCAAAGCATGACCTTGAGCCACTATTTGGACACAATTGTGGAAGAGAACAAAATGTCTGTTAAGAAACAAATTTTTTAGAATAGGAACCCGTAGTGTTGCTGCATTTCACAAGCTAAAACAGCACGACCCCAAAAATTATAAAATTGAACTTCTCAGCCACTGGTTATAAAAATTGTGAGGAAAAATGCCACTTAGAAGCACATTTCTGTTCAAAGGACCATGATTATAGCTGTATCTCACAGCAAACCATGACCTCAAAACCATTGTGACAATGCGAAAACTTCTAAAGTTAAAGTGAGTAAATGGAATATGGTTTTTGTCCTATGAAACCTTGCTGTCTTATTCAGTCTCTCCTCACAGCCAAAACCAGCAAAATGAAACTGTTGGGAAAATGAGAATAAAAATTGCAGTAAGAAATGATCATTTAAAAAATACAGTTTTTCAATGAGGACCATTTCTGTTTGGAGAGGGAATGTGAAGTATACTGGCAACTAATCGTTGACCCGGAAATTGGGTGGCCACAACATCATTCAGAGATCCATGCCGGATTCATCTGATACAAGTCAAACTCGATCCCATTATCTGTATGGAACAGTCGGGGTAGGTTGTTGCGTTTGTCTGTATGGACTTACTACCAGCTGTGATGTAGGTCTTTCTAGCATCAGATATGACGCTCGGCTGCTGGGCAGGACATACACCTCTGATGGCGTGGCGAGCGAGGCTCGGGCCATTGTCCATTTTGGATACCCAAGAAGGTCTTATTGGGGTCCAGAACACATACAAAAACATCGGTGTTGAGACTAGATAGTCGTGCACCATGATCTTATGCTCGGTCTTGTGTGTTGGATGTGTGCCCTGCATTGCATGCGTCGGTGCAGGTGGTAAACCAAAAGTTGCAGAGGTCACCCATTAGGGTTATGCCACACCTTGCTGCTGCTGACCGCTAGGCTACTGGCACTCTTCTGCTGTCAAGTCGCTGAAGTTGTTTCATCCGTGACATTTGCGAACGTGAAGCAGCACTGCAACAGATCTACTCCAGTTGATCCCATCTGCAAGGGTCTCATTTTCCAGCTCATTTTACTTCTCTATTGGGTGGGTGGAAGGAAAGTGCTGAGTTTTGTTTTGTACCGGGGATCCAGGAGGGTGGCCTTCAGTAACTGTTGTTCAGTCTGATGGCCTTTAAATGCAGAGGATCATGTGGAGTAATGGAGCATCCAAGCACTCATGTGAGAGATGGAGACTTGATTTTCCAAGCTCTGGGTCGAGGGGCACTAGCATGCTCCATCTTCCTCATCTTCCTCCTTCTGCCTCAAAATTCGCGCCAACCTGTTTCCAAGGATGGGACGTCGGTAACGTCTGTGTCTAGGAATACCTCCTCCTCTCCTCTCGTTTCCTCCGGCACAGCTTCAAACACAGCCTGTCTGCCTCGAATGATGCACCCGAGTGCTGAGGCGCCGCCTATGCACTAGCCCTTGCTTGGACCCCGAACCACTTGCCCCTAATGAAGACCGAGAAAATTGAGAAACTGTCGGGCCTTGTGGAGTCGACGGAGGAGAGAGGCTCCGTGTCCGTCTCCTCCTCCGTCGCTGGCAGATCACTGATGTTTCTGAGTGTTCCAGCGATTGTTCCCGAAATTAAGATCACCACAATGCTCATGCTGACAAGGGCATCGTCCGCACTGACCATTTTGGTGGCTTCTTCAAAACTGGCAAGTATGGTGCAGAGTCTCACAGATCAAAAGAAAAATTCCTAAAACAATAATCTTTCATAGATAATGCAATAAATAATTATCCTCCTTTATATATAAAAATCGGCCCCATCACACATTTAGCCCACTATACAAATATTGCAAAATGATATGTATAAAGTACCCATGGTGTATATTCAGTACCTATAATACAAAAGCAAGGTGACAATGTATTAGCTAATCACAGCAAAAAAGACATTGTACCTAATACCTATTTGCGAGGGAGAAGTGCCCCACATTAAGAGGGAGGAAACTCACGTTTCTGAAGACCTTGTCACCGTAGAAAAAAAAAAGAAAATAAAATAAACTCCGCTTGCCACCATTGGACCAGTATATACCATATAATAGAAAAAAGCACTATTCGCTATCACTATACTAGTCTATCCAGGATAGAGCACTCGCCCCGAGGAAGGCGACCCAAACCTCTCGGTGACTCACCCTAATAAATTATACAGTAAACTACATAAAGAACACAGAATAAGTCCAAGTAGTAGTAGTTGACGGTGGAGGCCACGAGCCTGATGCATGCAAGCAAGCCAGGCGGACGTAGCAGGGTGCGAACGCTCGGATAGTGCATAAACTCAGACTCGAGCCTTCTTCAGCAGGCAGTCCAGCCGGGTAGCTCTTTATGAAATTTCTGGACGACGAGGTTCATGAATGTGACCAGGCAAGGGATGTGCTCCGCCTACCCGTATTTAAGGGCGGCCAGCAGATTTCGCCCGTTATCGATCACCACCTTTGCCTTGGCACAAGGTTCTTGTCACCCAGCCAGCGCCGGTCTCGTTGAGGAGAGGCGTCCAAGCCCTGTCCTGATAGTGTGTGGACGGTCTCCAAGACAAGATTGATTTAACTCATGGCCTGGTTTCTCTGGGGCCCGTGATCTGCCACAGAGACATTGGGGAAAGAGCCCTGCACCATCCCTGCGGTTTCTTGAAGAGCGTGCGCCGAGCCTGAGAAGCACCGTCACCCCAAGATGAATCCCACCCAGACTCACCCAGTGAGCTGTCACAGAGGATTTAGCGGCTTGGCCGTGCTACTAGTCCATGATGTCGGTGGTCAGATGGACTTTTCCGGACAACAGATGAGACAAGCGCTTGAAAATTTAGATGACAAGTGGACTGGCCAGGGCACGGGAAGGTTTTGTTCTGGCAAAAGAAAGCCTGCTCGGCTTTTCTCTGGTATTGGGGGCCAGGCGAGGGCATGAGACGTGGCGGGAAAAACCTCTGTGTCCATCCAGACGGGAAAGGCAAATTTGCAAGGCCAAAGCCTGGCAATGCCGACATTCAGGCTTTGGCTTTGGGATGATTTAGGGTTAAAGTGTTTCTTTGCTCCCAAACCTGGAAGACAGAAGGCTGCTGTAGACTGGACGCTGTACGGCGTGAAGTCGTCAAATAAACTGGGGGTGGAGAAGGGGTAGGATGGGTCTCTGGTGGTGCCTGGTGGTACTCGGGCGACGGTGGAAGGTGAAAGCGGAGGCTGATCCCTGATCATGACTTACTGTAGAGACATGGGGCAGTCTGAGGAATCGCCTTGTGTGGTGGAGGAGAGGGTGTTAGGAGGGCGGAGGAAAAAAAAAACCAGGATTAAGGGTTGTGACAGGTGGTTGGAAGCCCTGCGTCAGTCTGGCCTTTTTGGACAAGTGTTCCCTCCATTTCAACTCATGCATTCGCGTGCATGTGACTAGAATGTTGGGATAGGTGGTTAAACACCTAAGATTCTTGCCTCTTTTAATGGGTTTACGGCAACAGCGGCTTATGACATCAGTTGGGTGTGATCAGTGGCTTGCTCATCAGAAGGCCCAGGCTTGAGAGATCCTGGACCTTTTTTGACGGCGATAAGCGAAGGAGCGGGGTTTCCGTCTGATCTGTGGTGGCGGAATCATATCAGCGGACATTCTGTTACCGCCGTCTCCCTTTTTGTGGCGGGACCCCGTATTGACATACCCCATCGTCATCCTCCTCGTCCAGTGATGAAGGCGTCTTCGCAATCAAATTCTGCTGAAAGACCTACGTTGGAGTCCACAATGTCGGGTCATATTCATTTCACAACAACAGCGGTGACTGGTCGTCCTGACTTTTCTGCATCCACGAAGCTGCGGGATTCAAGCAAGGGGCCACGCAATGGCGTTTTTTTTTGGGTGAGTGGACCGATCCGCCCGGGGGAATTTTACGACACGAATTGGGACCGGTTTCCTTCACCTCCTCTGATGGCATCAGTAACTGCGGCGTCAGAGCAGACTAATCATCCTCTTGATCTTTTTAACGATGCCTTCTGACCCCAACCGCATTTTGTCATCAATGAGGTCTCAGACATTGGATTATCCACAGTGAGTGGGTACACGAAGCTTGACCTTTGGGATGGCTTCGTGTTGGACGGAAGCTGTGATTGCTGATGACGGACATTTGTCGGCAGTGTGCGAACTAGCGAGGGACGGAGGAGGTAAGACTGCTAGGATGGCAGGTTGTGCATTACACAGAAAGGACAGATTGGGCGACGCTGTTCTTACTGAGATTCACGCAGGGCCCTGACCAGCGATTGATCAGGCCTGACGGTCCTGCAACGACAATCCGATGGCTTGCATGTTGTCGCACAGCATGGTAGGAGCACCTTCTCCGTACATCTACCTCAATTGTCCTACCCCCTCTTTGCTCGCTTACCACCTGCATTTCGCTTTCCATGTCGAGTAAAGATAAAATTTGAGGGGGGAATGAAGAGGTTTTGGAGCGTCTATTATTAAAGACGGCAAATCACTGCTATTCTCAAATCCCTCAAAATAAAACAAAATTGCTGTATTGAATTTTAACTGCAAAGAGTGGCCTCTATACAACAAATTTCTGGACTGGGCAAAAGTGCAAAAAACAAGTTATCTGAAATGTATGAGGATAATAAAAGTTTTTTTGGCACTATTCCAATTCACCTGTGGTGATACACAATTGCTGGATTCAAATTTAACTGCAAGGTGGCTCTGATCAACAAATATGGACTGGGCAAAAGTGCTAAAAAGCATGTATCTGAAATGCTATACGGATAATAAAAGGTATTTTTGGCTCCATATATCATTCACCTGTGGTGTCTACAACAATGCTGGATTCAAATTTAACTGCAAGGAGGCTATATGAAAATAGCTGGACTGGGCAAAAGTGC
Source organism: Phyllomedusa bahiana (assembly GCA_025379985.1). Lineage (NCBI taxonomy): Eukaryota > Metazoa > Chordata > Amphibia > Anura > Hylidae > Phyllomedusa > Phyllomedusa bahiana. The sequence continues at coordinate 158,966 of JAODAL010003697.1, forward strand.
AAAAAAACACGTATCTGAAATGTATACGGAATATCAAGTGAGTTTTGCACCTTACATAATAGACTGCAGTTATTAGAAAAAGAATCTGTATCCTAATATAGTTCAGGCTGCCCAACATACATGTATATTTCAAACAGTTAAAACTGTTAATAATAAAGCTATTGCAATGCAATGTCTGCAATACAATATCCAGTATTCTTATAGAGCTTGTCTGTGTTCCCTGCGGGCGCCTCCCCCCCCCCCCCCCCCCCCCCCCGCCCCCCCCCCCCCCCCCCCGTGACTTTTCAGTGGTAGATGCTCCTTTTTAAAAATTCTCTGCCAACTATCTTAAAACTGCAAATCTCGTCTAACATTTTAAGGGGCACGGGTAAAAAGTAGAGCTGTCCGGGTTTAACAAAAAGAAAAAATTTCGCTGAGCTGTTTGCACAGAGGCAAGGGCACGTTTTCCCACTGCTTTGAGTACTGGGAAAAATGATCATGAAACAGGGAAGGGGGTGTTCTAGTAAAAGAGGTCATGTGATTTTTTCCCCCCAAATGCAACCATACACTCCCTCATGACGTCGCCACACACTCACCCTCCCCCTTTTGTAAACTGAAAATTCTGGCCGCCAAAATGACAGGAAGCGCCGAAAATGGCGCGAAAATTTTTTAAAATTATGCAAGATTTTAACCTAAAATTTCGCGGATCTAAAAATCCCCTCAACGTAAAAAACCCTGCCGATTTTAACTTTGGGCGATAATAATCGTCAACCTACCCTTTTTAATCAAACACACTCACCCCGAGTAGTGTTCACCCCCGGGGGGCTTTTTCTACTCCATCCCTTTTTATCCTTGCAAAAACACACAGTCATGCTAAGGGAGGTTCGCCCCAGTTGCTGTCCTTTCTGCTTTTTAAACCCTTTTTACCCCCCCCCCCCCGTTTTCTGTTTTTTCCCCCCTTAATAATCTCACACACTTCATGCGACGAGTTTCAACCCCCAATCTGTCATTTTAACCCCCTTCCTCTGTTCTTAGCAAATTCGTCAAACAGTGAAAATAAATAAAAAGAAAAAAAGAAACCTCAATCCGGTAGGTACATTAGGGAAAAAAAATCCACATGTTTGGTTTCTACAGGAACTTGAATCTAAGAACCCTATGCTACATTGTAGCTACTCACAGCTCTTTTAATAAACAGACCTTTGTTTGATTAGAGTGAGCAAACTGTGGGGGAAATGCATGGTGATGTCAAGCCTGCTGGGTCACATGATATGCCGTTCAAACAAATCATACACACCCCCTTTTGAACACACTGAAAGCTGAAGCAGGACAATTCAGGCATGAAATACCAGGTTAGGGGTTCTAGGTTGAAGTCCCTGCAGGAACCTATGGATTTTGTTTTCTCAATGCACACACCTGATTGAGGTTTCTTTTTTTTCTGACATTAGCTGCCTGAGAAGAGAGGTGATGTCTGAGCATGTGCGAGCAGGACTGAGGAGCTCTCGTCACTGGTCGTATCGCCTGGAGACAAGCTGTACACTATGGATCACTAATGGAGCGGCTAGAACAAAAATGGTACTGAATTTCTTTTTTTTTTCTTTTTTAAAACACACTTTATTGGTTTTTAAGAAAAACATATCATAACATAGAGATCATAGTAAGGGAACACAGTAAGACACTAAGGGTAAACCCCAACAGTTTGTCATGGCACTGAATTTTTAATAATGATAAATAGTGAAAATGTTTATATTTTAACTTCTAAGCTTCCTACGTCAATTTTACTTTGTGATAAAACCCCTTTAAGTCTATTTTTGTAGTAAAAAAATCCAAGGGTGTCGTCTTATTTCTGCCCTGGTTCTGATGGAAAAATCTGAACTAGACCTCAAAGCTAAACATCACAATGCGGCAATGCGTTCAGTGGAGAAGAAAATAAAATTGTATTTAAACCTCTAGGGGGCAATAAAGGGCATAGTGTTACATAAGCCTAACAGAACCTACCTATGAGCTGTGTTACCAGTGGTCATGTTTCCTCTTAACAGCACACCGTGTGGCTTGGCATGGAACTACATGTAAAATTTAGAGCTCATATAAGTGATTGTAAAGTGAAATCTCATTACAGCACATCATCTCTACATCATCTTCGGCAGTAGAGCTAAAGCCCGCCATCTGTAGAGCCAGCTCCACGTACTACAGACATTCCTAGAATTCCCTGCACGGTCATTTAGGACGGCAAGAAACCTGAATTTCATCTTATTCCAGGTACAATGTCTCCATTGTGTGCTCAATATCTCCAGCTAGTGGTTACAAAGTGGACTACATCATAGCAAACGACTTCTAAACCAGCTTCTGCCTCCCCGGGGGAGATGCATAGGTTCTGTACACCCCCATAAAGCCCAACTTTTTGGGTGTTCAAAGAGACACCTGTGGTTCACTGTAAAAAAAAAATGAGATTTTTACATGTAGATTTATGCATTTCAGTCATTTTTCATTTAAAATGAGGATATAATTATCCAAATTATAGACAAATGATTAAATATCTCATTAATGGCAGCCCAGTATGCACTCAGGAACCAGGAGAATGCTTTTTAGGGGCAATATAGTTTACTGAGTCAAGGGGTTAAAGAGAGAAAGAGGGATTTGGTTTAAAAACGGGAACTGTCACTCCAAAAGAGGGACACTTGGGAGGTATGCGCCCCTACTGCTGCTCTGTATGTGCCCCATAAACACTTATTTGCAGTCCATTTGTTATACTTTAACCTTACCCTTCTGTCCCTGTATCTGGCTATAAGTTTTGAAGCATTGGGTTGGATTAAAAAAAACTTATTGCACGATATATTTTTACAAGACATATAATGTTGTAACATTACTTGTCTGAAAATATCCCTGTATGTATGTGTAAATATTTGTGTATATATGTTTGAAAAGTTGTGGGGGGGTAGCCGGGGTTTTTGCACAGCCCCCAGGGAAAAATGGGGACCAGACAGCCTTTATGTAGAAGCGGGGGGTACTGGTCCGGCGTTTTTTTTGGTAGATTAAAAACCAAAAGTATGTCAAAAAACAATACATAAAATTTTTCCTGTCTTTCAACGCTAACTCAATAGTGACCCTTATACCAGTGTCGGACTGGGTGGTCTTGGGCCCACAGGGGTGTTTTTCTTGGGGGGGGGGGGCCCCCCCCAACCCCCCCCCAACCCCCCTCTTACTTGAAATATTACGGGCCTCTCGGAAAAAATGCCCCCCTTTTTTAAAAATTTAATAGTGTCAAAAAAGTAGTACAATAGAAGGGGGCAATTCTGTTATCCGCAATTGTCTGTTCAAGTCTGTCAGTCTAAATATCATAGAAACGGGTAAGTGTCCATCCAATCCCCCCCCACCCACTTTACAATATCCCCTCCATGTTTCCCCTTGGTCAGCACCTACCCCCTTCTAAAATAAACACCAGAAAGGGAAAGTAAAAAGTGTAACCCCTATCACAGGGTCAGGTGTTCCCTCATTTAAGTCGGGACCTTGTACACTACCACTTACTAATGCCAATAAACCTAAACATGCCATATATAGCTCAGGTCACATTCGTGAATACAGCACGATCAATTAGAAGTAAAATAACCCTGAAATCGGGATCACGGACGTTTTATCTAGGTCGTTCCTTTTCCATGAGTCGTTCTTATTTTTCTTTTTTTCTGATCGTTTTCCCCACCCATGATGACTTGTCCGGCCCCAACTACCTGCAGAAATTACACAAAATATTTAGAATCCCCCATTTTCCAGCATCTCTTTATTATTCCCATCTGTACAAAATGCCCCCGGGGGGGAGAGGGGGGACAAACCATAACTTAAAGGCCTTGTATCCGAGGAGTTGGGGGGTGGGGAAAAAGGATAACCCCCTGGAGTAAATGCAGGGTTTGGCAGTTAGGGACTCTCTTTAGGTAGTATAAGGGAGTTTTTGGGACTCTCTTTTGGAGTATCAGGCTTTTTGGGACTCTCTTTAGGTAGTATACAGGAGTTTTTGGGGGGGGTCCCCCCTTTGGTGTTTTAAGGCAGTTGGGACTTCTTTGGTATATACAGGCAGTTAGGGGCTCTCTTTAGGTAGTATACAGGCAGTTAGGGAACTTCTTTAGGTTGTATACAGGCAGTTAGGGGCTCTTTTTTAGGTAGTATACAGGCGTTTGGGACTCTCTTTAGGTGTTACGGGAGTTAGGGGTTTTTAGGTGTTAAGGGGAGTTGGGTCTCTTTAGGTAGTATACAGGATTAGGGATTCTTTTTGGTAGGAACAGGGAGTTTTGGGGTTTTTTTAGGTAGTTACAGGCAGTTAGGGACTTTTTTAGGTAGTATACGGCAGTTGGGACTCTTTTGGTTGTTACAGGCGTTAGGGCCCCTTTTAGGTGTATCGGCGTTTGGGGCCCCCTTTAGGGAGTATACAGCAGTTAGGGGGCCCCTTTTTTGGGGGTTACAGGGAGTTAGGGGGCTCCTTTGATTAACAGGATTGGGGACCCCCTTTACTAGTGTGCAGGAAGTCAGCCCCCCCCCCCCCCCCCCTTTTGCTTTGTGGGTTTTCAGGAGTCAGGCCCCCCCCCTTAGCAGGTTTGGGGAGCGGGCCCCCCCCTTTAGGAAACCGGGCCCCCTTTGGGTGGGGCTTAGAGCCCCCATTTGCCACCCTTTGGCCCCGGGCCCCCTAGCTGGCAGCCTGGGAAATTTCTTTTGCTTTTCTACTCTTTTGGGGGGGGGGGGCAGAAAAGGGGGGAGGAGAGGCCAAAAAATAGAGGCAGTTTCCCCCCAGGGGGCCCCCGGAGAAACGTTTTTGGGGCCTTTGGGTCCGTTGACCCCCAAGGGAGGGGGATTATTCCCAAATCTGTCTGTGTTGAGCATTCGCGTTGGTGGGTGGGGCCCCGGGGCATGGATGTTGTACGGTTTGAGTTATGGGGGGTGTTTATGTCTGCATGTATATGTTGTATATGTTTGTATTGTAGTTGTGAAAAGATAGCCCCTCCAAATATTCATCTTCCCAATAAACTCCCAAAAGGTGGCCAAAATCCATTGCGAGCCCTTTTTGTCTTGTAGCTGTGCGCCCTTAGGCCATTTTTCCCCTTCTTTTGTTTGCAATTCATCGTAAATATGTCTAAATGTTCCCTTAAGAAATAAAAGATTTTAAAACCCCAAAATGCCTCTGGAAAAGCGATCCCAAAAAGGATTAATAACTGCTAGCTCTTGTGGTGCGCAGTGCTTACCCCCTCTGTCATGTTTAAACGTGAAGAACTTGGACGCTTTGACGTGTCAAGACTAAAAAGTTTGCACAGATAAAATTGTGAAGTACCCCGCCGACTGATTGCAAGCTTTTCCGTAAAAGTAATTTGTTAAATTCCAGACTTGACTGTTCCTCACACTGATAGGTGAAGCAATAGTTACACCATGTCATTTTAGAGCAGGGCCCCCCAAAACTCCGTCCTCCAGTCCCCACCCCAAAACAGGTCAGTTTTTGGCCTTCCTTGTTGCATCGGGGGGATTACATTATTGTCGTGCTTCTGTGGGAGATCCTAAAAAACATGACCTGTTGGTGGGTTTCCCCTGAGGACTGGAGTTGGGGACCCCTGTGCTAAGGGAAAATGGGGAAGGGGCCAGGCATCTCTAAAAGAACACCCCCATAGGATGTGAATGCGGAAGATTCCCCCAAAGGGTGAGAAAAAAAAAGCCCAGATTCCTGACTGAGGGGGGGAGAGGAGCTGAAATGGACCCAGAATTCCCCCCATACATCTGTGATTTTAGGATCTTCCCTAGAGGAGGAATTGTGCCCGTCCCTAAAAAATACGGGACTGACCTCCTCAGCCAACCCCAGAATGAAACAGTCTGCAGCCCCCCCGTCACCCCAATGCACTAGAAGGCTCTCCATGACCATCATCCGGGGTTTTTAAAACATGGTCCTGAAAAATAAAATGGGACGCCTGCACAATTTTGATGCAGGGATTAAAAAACCCCACCGTTGGGCGGGCTTACCCAGAGAACATCTCCTCCTCTTTTTTTTTACTGTGCAGGCAGGCTTCCCCTTTCATTGAAGAACAGCTTTTAACATCTGCAGTGAGAGACGAGGGTGAGTCCGCCCCCTTGGCCGTGGGATATGCATGAGGTTTGCAGAGAGGATCTCTGATAATGATGGTTTAATGACCGGAGCTTTGCAGTCTGGGTGCAGAATTTGTATTTTTTTTGGTATGGGGATTAAACGGGGGGTAGATGTATTTCCTGGCAGTGTATCGGGAGCGGAGGGGGGAGGGGGGGGGAGTTAAGGTTATATGATTTAAAACTCTAAAAGATGTAAGACCTTGGCTCGGTGAGAAATCGAGGAGGGGGGGGGGATGGTTTGCTCGGATCAGGTTCCCGAAATCCGTTTCCCGATATCGCCTTATCGAGGGCTGTCGGAGTGTTCTATAAGTGAGCCGGGACTTTTGGGCCACTTAGGTTTGGGGCTGGGGTTGCACCGAAGCTTTTCCCAAGCTTTTCCCCTTTATGTGTCTGCAGTCGGAGCCGTTTGATGCGAAGGCTTTTCATGGGGTCCTGAAGCTCCACATCCAGAATCTTTTCAAACCCGCTTTTTTTTTTTTTTTTTACAGATTCAAAAAAGGGGGGGAAGGGGAGCCTTTTTAAAACATATTTTCTTCCTTTTTTATTTTTCCCTTTTCTGCATCTTTTGAATTAAATGACAGTTAGTTGATAAAGTGCATTATACATGCAGAGAGAGTTCTCTACTATGTGGATGTAGCCCCCATGGGGCGGTTTTGGGGGTTTTTAATGGTGAAAAATTACCATTTAAAGGGGGGGTGGGGAGTGTCCTTGTCAACAGATTTTTTTTTTTCTATTCCCCATATCCAGGAGCGCCCAATACTAATGGGCTAAAAGCGTCACCGACTGCATTCGGTAAGTCCATCATTCTTTGGGCCCCTCTATTGGATGTATCCGGAAGCCGATCTACATGTTGAACGTTTGAGCTGCACTCGGTGTGGGATAAGTTACGTGACTTCGAAGTCTTCTGGTGTCACCACCAGTGGAGTATCTCGATGACGGAGAAAGAAATGAGCTTACGGACCATGTCAGATTGGAGGGGAGGACATATGTAGGACTATAATTCAAACCTCACATTACATTTTGCCATATACCTATTAGGCAAAAGAAAATAAAAACTTTTGCCTCACCTTATTTTCAAGGTTCAAGGCCGGGGAGCGGTTGATCATGAGGTGGCAACACGTGCTACTACTCGTGGTTACTTAGATCCCCTTTGGGCTTTTTTTTATCATTGTGAAGCCGCAGCAAAAGCTAAAGGCACAAAAACCAAGGTCCGTCCAAAAAACCTGCCAACAAAGGAAAGGACCCCAATCCCAGCTGTGCCCCTTCCCGGGCACCAAAAGGGGAAGGAAAAAGAGCCCGGTGTGTACCTTATGGAAATGCTTGGGCTTTATGATGTAGTGGTTTAGTGGGGCAAGAGTTTGACTGTAACCACACCACTCATCCCTACTGTTGTGGGACGTGCTCGTTACGATATTGCTGTGAACAGAGGAACAAAAGACTGGACCAAATCCAGTGCAAGAAGCTGATTTGGGTCGTGACCCCCCAAACCGAAAGAGTTATGGGGGGGTTGATCCCTTTACCCCCTCAATGACAAAACCAACACCACTGTGTACATCACTTGTGGGGTCATCACCTTCATATTTATAGTTGGGATATTTGCCAAAGTGACTTACGACAAAGCAAGACGACCACCTCGGGAAATGAACATCCACAGGTAAGATGACCCAATGTCTTGGAAACATGCGTAGAAAATATGACAATTTGTCTTTCTCCATTGTTCTGAAGACTCAGTGACACAAAGAAATGATTTTTAAAATATTGTTTTCAGTGTCTATCCTGCTGCTAAGTAACCTCATCCTTTTTCATAACTTTTGCCATTACCAAGTGGTGTTGTTTTTTGGGGAGCATCCACTTCTGTTTGGGTTGTGGGGGCTTGTCATTTTTGGTTTGTTTTAAAAGTTTGTTTTTTGGCCGACCCAAAGGGCAAAAGCCCCTCCAGTTCCCATTGTGCTATAGTTTGTCCCGAGGAAGGGAAAAAAAAAAAAAAACATGAGGTGGAAGCCAATTGTCTTCATTTTATGGGAAATCATTCCTTCCTACGCTTTTTTTGGCAAAATTTAAATTTATTTTTTTTAAAAATTTCCCCCCTTTTTGGGTCAAAAATTTTAATCCCCGGCCCAAAAATTTATTTTATTTTTAGAAATGTATCCAACCCTTTCCAGAATCCCGGGGGGGGCACATAACCGTTATATTTTTACATCTAGAAAAGTCTCCAGACCCCTTCCAGAATCCTGGTCACTATAATTGTTATATTTTACATCTAGAAATGTATCCAGACCTTCTCCAGAAACCGGGGCACTATAACCCGTTTTTATTATTTAAACTAGAAAGTCTCCAGCCCTTCTCCGAATCTCGGTCATTTAACTTGTTATATTATTACTTTGAGAAATGTCCCAGACCCTTCTCCAAATCTCGGTCTTATAACTTGTTATATTATTACTTTAGAAATGTATCCAGACCCTTTCCAGAATCCCGGTCACTATTACTTGTTTTTATTTTTAAACTAGAAATGTATCCAGCCCTTTTTTCCGAAAACCTGGTACTGGAACTTTTTTTTATTTTTACTCTAGAAAATGTCTCAGACCCTTTCCAGAATCCTGGTCCTGGGGAAATTGTTATATTTTACATCTAGAAATGTATCCAGACCCTTCTCCAGAAAACCCGGTCATATTTCTTGTTTTTTATTAATCTGAAAAAGTATCCCGACCCTTCTCCAGAATCCCGGTCACTATTACTTTTTATATTATTACATCTAAATGTTTTCCCGAACCCTTCTCCCGAAAATTTCCTTTTCACTAGAAATTGGGTTTTATTAAATTTCATCTAAAAAATTTTTTCCAGACCCCCTTCCCCCAGAATTCCCGGTCACCCATTTAAATTGTTTTTTTTATTTTTACATTTTTTTAGAAATGGGGATTCCCCGCCCCTTTCCTCCCCGAATTCCGGTCACTGTTTTCTTGTTTTATTATTACAAACTAGAAATTGGGATCCGCCCTTTTTTCAGAAAAATTCGGGTTTTTGGGCACCCCCAAAAATTTTTTTAAAATTTTTTTACTTTTAGAAATGTTCCCCCAGACCCTTTTTCCCCGAACCCCGGTCATATAACTGGTTCTATTATTACATCTAGAAATGTAAACCCGGGCCCTTCTCCAGAATCCCGGTTTTATTTTAAAAATTATTATATTATTGGAAACTTTGAAATTTTCCCGCCTTCTCCAAAAATCCGGTCACTATAACCTTTTTTCTATTATTAAAATTAGAAAAGTATCCCGCCCCTTTTCCCGAATACGGGGCTCTGTAATTGTTTTATTATTTTATCTAAAAAATTATCCAGACCCTTTTCCAGAATTTTGGTATATAACTTATTATATTTTTACAATTTTAGAAAAAAGTATCCCGCCCTTTTTCCAGAATCCCGGTCACTTAAACTTATTATTTTTATTCCCCTAGAAATGTATCCAGACCCCTTTCCGAAAAACTGGGCTCTGTAAATTTTTATATTATTTATTTGAAAATTTTATCCGACCTTTCTCCCGAATTTCCCGGTCACTTTTAAAATTTTTTATTTATTGCATCTAGAAAATGTATCCAACCCTTTCTCCAGAATCCTTTGGGCACTAAACTTATTGTATTATTACATCTACAAATGTCTTCCCGGTTCCCCTTTTCCAGAAATTCCCGGGGGCACTATAATTGTTCTTTTTAATTTTAGAAATGTATCCAGGGCCCCTTTTCCAGAATTTACCCCCCGGTTTATA